>CM035303.1:132027841-132045090 GCA_020226075.1 Hydropotes inermis
CTCCCCACCTGCGGGCACTCTCTCTCGATCTTTCAAAGTCTCTTTATTGAGATCCGCTCCCCGCCCTCCCACCCACCCCCCCGCGCAGTCTTCCTCAGCAACCATCTCCTATCTGGCCGCCCCCACCCCCCACCCCGACGTCACAGAGCCTGCCGGGGATCACTTCACACTGGTGGGCTCGCGCGGGCCCTCCCCACCCCGCCGCCTACCCGGGCCAGGACTCGGGCCCACAGGCAGCTTCCGTGTAGACACCTGCCGACCTCACCTCGGTCAGTCTCCCCTTCCCCTGCCCAGCGGCAGGATGGTCCCGCTTGGACTTTAGAATTCTGGGGTGTCCCGTGGCGTTCTGGGGGGAGGTTCCTCACATCGCAGTTCTTTTCCTTTGTGCATTTGAACATCTGGGGTGGCCCATGGAGTTTTGGGGGGCAGTGGACGCCATTGGAGGTAAATGACATCAGACTACACGTTTCGTTGCATCCTGCTACTTTTCCTGTGTGCATTTGAAACTTGGCTTTTTTTTTTTTTTTAATGCAACACTAACTTTACACCTCTACCTTTGTACCCGACCACTCCTACGCAACTGAATAGGTAAAGTTTCCCGGTCCCTGGTCGCCTGGGTTGGTTTCTGGAGTCCGCCCCCGAGTGGTTAGAATGTCCCAACCCCACAAGGGCGCTTCGTCCAGCCCCCGGGGCTCAGGGCAGCCTGTGACTTCTTGACCACTCTTTGTTGCTAAGGGCCTTGTGCCAGCCTGTCCATCTTTTGCCTTTTTCATACTGTTGTGGGGTTGTGGAGAAACAAGAATACTGGAGTGGTTGGCCAGTGAAGGACAGGGCAGCCAGGTGTGCTGCAGTCCGTGGGGCCCCAAAGAGTCAGACATGACTTAGCAACCATCACTACCCTCTTTTTTCAAGGGAGGAAACGGAGTTCAGGATCATGCTTGAGGCATCATAAGACCAAAGGGCACAGCCAGGGTGGCCTTGAAACTTCCCCTTTTTGTCTGTAACCTCTTGGCCACGTGTAGTCAGCAGTGAGGGACCAAGAAGCCTGATTGGGGACGGAGTGAATGGACGGCATCCCCCGTCTGTCCTGCCGTTCCCCTCCTCTCCTTGTCTGCCCAGTTCTCCTCTTCCTCCTTCCATCCACTCTGTCTCTGCCTGCCTCTTCCCTTTCCTGCCTCTTTCTGTCCCTCCTCAATTTCATCTCTCTCCCGTTTCTGTCTCTCTGTCTCTCAGCTTCTCTGTCTCTCTCTTCCTCCCTCTGGGGCACTCCACTGGGCTGATTTAAGAAGCTGCCCGGGTTTTTGTGTGTTATTTTTTTTTTGCAGGGCAGCAGAGGAGGTGAGAAACCCCAGGCCTGGGGCAGCCACCGCCCCTCCCAGCTGTAAAGTGCCCATCAGCAATGGAAAGTTGGTGGAGGCCCCGCCGGCCTCTTGGCACACAGCTCTGGCAATTGGATCTGTTTGGGGGCACTGAAGCCAGTCTCTCCTGAAAGATGCCAGGGCGTAGGGCGTAGGGCGTAGGGCGGCCCCCCCCCCGGGGGGGGGGGAGGCAAATGGGTGGGCTGCGGAGGTGTCTGCAGCACCCTGGGGACACTCTGGGTGCTTGCCTGGTGGGCATGGGGAGCCCCGGTGAGTCATCTGGTCCTTAAAAATAGAGCATCACTGCCTCTGGGGACGTGGCGGGGCCAGGGAGGGTAAGACGAGCTCTCTTTGCCTTTCTTAGTGAAGAAGATGCTTATGCTTGAAGGATAACTTCCTGTGGGCTCCAAGGGTATGAAGGGAGAGCCAGGTCATCCATATTTAGGATGTTGGACTATGTCAGGGGTGGGACCAAGGCCGGGGTGTGTCTGTCTGTGTGTGTGTGGCTTTGGAGCTTTGCTGACTTTCATTTATTTATTTTTTTATTGAAGGATAATTGCTTGACAGAATTTCGTTGTTTTCTGTCAAACCTCAACATGAACCAGTCATTGGTATACTGCTGACTTTTTCTTTCTAATTCACATTTGTTTTGAAATCACCTTTTGCCAAGACCTTTTTCTTTACTGATAAAAGATTCATGTAAGAATTTTTTAACATTAAAATGAGGCAAACTGCACTGCCCGAGGTACTAAGAAACTCACAATAGGCTTGAAGAAGTCTTAAAGCCTCCGGAGGTGTCACAGTTTCCAGTAACTTTATATCATAAGGTGTCCCGAGCAAAAGCGAGAGGCTGCCTGCTGTTAGCATGCAGTCCAGACTAGCCTGCTGTCTCTTCATCCTAAGGTTCCACTCGGGGAAACTGCAGTTTACCTTTTCACTGCTTACGGACCCGTGCCTCACCAGCCCCCATCACAGACAGGCACCCCCAGTATCTGTAAACTGTCTGTACGCACTCTTCCAGCCGAGGGAGGCCTTTCTGCATGACGTTAAAGGAACCCACACGCAAAGCACAAAGCAAAGTAACCGCTCCCTCAAGCCTCTCAGCCTTTCTTATTGCAGGCCCCACCCCCTCGGAAACTTCCAAAATGAGTCAGGGTGACCGGACCTGTCCCCCAGCCTGAATGTGTCACTCACCCTGTTGTGTCCGACTCTGCAACCCCATGGACTATAGCCCCGCCAGGCTACTTTGTCCATGGGGATTCCCCAGGCCAGAATACTGCAGTGAGTTGCCACTCCCTTCTCCAGGGGGATCTTCCCAACCCAGGGATCGAACCTGGGTCTCCTGCATTGGCAGGCGGATTCTTGACCAACAGAGCCAGCACCCTGAAAGCTGTCTTAGAGCCCTGGCCTCACACAGTCAGGCATTTGCATCGGGTCCCGCATCCACTCTAGTGGGTGAGCTCTTCCGTTTTCTTACCAACACACATTTTTTTTTTCCTTTCATCATTTCCTTTTGCCTGTGAGCTGAGCCCCAGGGGGAGTGACCTGTGGGACCGATTTGCTGACTCACCATCCTCCAGGGATGGTTGTGATGACGTTTGATCTCTTATCGCAGGTGGGCACAGGTCTGCTTCTGCCTGATTCAACAAAAAAAAAGGGGCCAGGGCTTGTCAGATGGTGGGACACCCCCCTCCGCCCCCCAGCCTCCCTGCTGTTGGGTGGAGGGACCATGACCTCAGAAGCCAGCTGGAAGCAGACAGCCCAGTTCGTGGGGAGGCCACGACACCTTGGAGGGCTAGCCTAAGGAAAGTCAGTGAGCAGTAAGTGATCAGATGCTCTTGTTCTGTGCTCCTGGATAAACCCTCTCTGGGAAAACTGTCTGGAATTGTTGACTAGTTCTCCGTGAATTCAAACAGCTGGGAAGAATGCTCGGCTTGTGTTGGTGAAAAATCTCAGAAAGGGCATTTTTTATTTATTTTTAAAATGTGTGTTTATTTGGCAGCGCCAAGTCTTAGCTGTGGCACGTGGGATCTAGTCCCCCGACCAGGGAGCGAACCTGGGCCCCCCTGCGTTGGGAGTGTGGCGTCTTTTCCACCACGGAAAGTTGGGAGTGTGGCGTCTTTTCCACCACCGCGGAAGTCCATGAAGGGCATTTTTAAAAGGGCTTGGGGTGGCGGGGGTGGGGTGGGGTGTGGTACCATCTTGGCTAAACTGATTTCCTGGATTGGAAAACTCAGGCTCAGTTACAGCAGGAATGGTTGGCAGCCACGCTGGATTTCTTGCCATGAGCGCAGACAGCGGTCCTGTCAAAAAGAAATGTTTGGGGATTACAGTAGATGCGCAGGGGATTCCGAAACCCACACCTAGTCTCGCGTATCAATCAGAAAGCGTTCCTTCCTGTGACATACTCGTTAGCTGTCCCACGCTATCCAAACCAGGAGGTCGGCTGTACCTATGGCTGTGTTTAACACGGAGAACCAGCAAGGGCCTGCCGTCCAGCACGGGGAACTCTGCTCCATGTCACGTGGCAGCCGGGGTGGGAGGGGAGTTTGGGGGACAAGGGATGCGAGTGTGTGTGTGGCTGAGTCTCCCTTCTGTCCACTTGGAACCATCACAACAACATTGTCAATCCGCTGTGCTCCAGTGTAAAATAAAAAGCTTTTTATCTTCTGTTTTTTTAGGACACGAACCAGGATGTTGGAATGGGTTCCATATCCTGTTAAGAGAGCGTAGCCCCGATCACTGTGCCCACTTTTCGTTTTATCCTGTGTGTCTGGCCAGCCCCCGTGGCCGAGATAGAGATCAAGGCACAGAACTCCTTCCCTGACCAGGAAATGTGCTCACGTCTGACTCTTTTTTTTTTTTAGCGTGGCATCACGCTGTCAGAAAGCCGTGTGTTCTTACACTATCTGGGAGACCTTCCGTAGTGAATAATTAAACCCGTACTGTTCTCTCTTTACGGTTGTTTTCCTCTCAGCTGCTCTGCCTCTTGGTTCCCCAGAATGGACCCTAATCTTGCTCCCTCCCACGTGGACGAGCTTCTGCTCCCAAACCACAACACAGACATAACCTCCGTGGCAGGCGGGATCCCGACGGGCAAGATCTCCCATTCTGCTGCATTGACTGCTTGTCCGGGCGGTGTTGACAGGAGCCGCCATTAGCAGGGAATGTGGTTTCTTGTGCAAGGATGCCCAGAAAAATCTGTTTGTGTTCACCTTCTAATCTTACTCACCTTGCGTGGGTGCGAAGGATCGTTTCATCCTGAGAGCGTCCCGGCAACTTCGCAAGTTGGGTTAAAGACCAGAAAGTAATATTGCTTCTTACGGAACTCCTGCAGGCTGTTTGTCCTCATTTAAAAAAAAAAAAAACAAACAACTTTATTTTGTTTTTTACTTTTTGGCCACGCTGTGTGGCTTGTGGGATCGTAGTTCCCTGAGCCGGGGTTGAACCTGCACTCCCTGCGTTGGAAGCATGTTGTCTTGACCCCTGGACCACCACAGAAATCTGTGTCCCTTCTCAGTTTTTTAAAGATTGCAGTGACACTGATGTAACGTAAAAGGAACTGTTTTCCAGGGAACCGTCCACTGGCCTTCTGCATATTCACAGAGTTGCGTGGCCCTCCCGTCTGTGAGGTTCCAGAATATTTTTGCCCCCCGCAAAGGAGACTCTCGCAGTCATCCCCGCCCCCCACCCCAGCCATTTCTTGCTCTTGTAGCCGCTGAGAACCCCCCGTCTGCTGTCTGTCTCCGTCATTTTGCCTGTTCCGTGTCATCGTCTTCATATAGCCTGTTTTCTCAGCTTCCGTCTCTGCGGGGCTGAGAAACTTTTCATCTCCAAGGGTTGGGCTTCCCACGGAGCTCAGCGGATAAAGAATCCGCCTGCCAATGCCGGAGACCTGGGTTCGATTCTTGGGTGGGCAAGATTCCCCTGGAGGAGGGTATGGCAACCCACTCCCGGATTCTTGCCTGGAGCATCCCACGGATGGAGGAGCCCAGTGGGCTACAGTCCACGGGGTCGCCAGGAGTCGGACAGGGCTGAGCGAGTGATGCTTCCCTTCGCTTCAGGAGAAGCTTGGGAGATGCAGAGGTGGAAGTTCCCTGCTCGGGAGAAAGGAGAGGAAAATTGACCTGAGGAAAGAAAATTACGGGAGGGGCAGGGCCATCCAGGAGTTGAAACGTGCATCGGAAAAGAGTTGCGTTCTCGTTCTCCCTCGGGGAACGAGGGACACGGGGATGCTCGAACAACCCTCCGGTACATCCAGACAAAACCCCTGGTCCTGGGTAGGCTAGACCCCCGGCCACGGACACACAAAATCATGTCCTCTCATAAGCTCACAGGGGAAGCTTACTTTGAAACGGGCTCTCTGCAGACGTGATGGAGTGAAGGGTCTGAGATGGTCCTCCTGGACGGGACAGGGGTGGCCCTAAACCAAGGGACAGGGTCCTTATAAGACACGGAAGAGGAGAGACAGGGACACAGAGGAGAAACCACGTGGAGACGGGAGGGAGGCGGCCGCCAGCCCAGGGACTCTGGGCCAACAGGCTGTCTCTGTCCATGGCAAGAATACTGAAGTGGGCTGCTGTTCCCTTCTCCAGGGGGATCTTCCCGACCCAGGGATCGAACCCGCGTCCCTGACGTCTCCCGCGTGGGCAGGTGGAGTCTTTACCACGAGTGCCACCTGGGGAGACCCCTTCAGAGGATGAGGCGTTCCCTCATTCACTGCTTGGCAGAACTCGTTGGGGCAGAGTCTCCGCCAGCTTCCCGTGTGGTTAGGCCAGCGGGTACCATCTTGAATCCACTCCCAACCTCGATGTCTTGGTGGGCGTGGGCCCGCCAAGAACACCATCCGTGGGGTATCTTGTCCGCAACACAGACCAGCGTCTCACGGTTCTGGAGGCTGGAAGTTCAAAGGCAGGGCGGTTGGATTTTGGTCCCCCGAGAGGTTTCCCGGGTGGGCTTCTAGTGGTGTCCTGAAGGGTGGTGGATAGTAGGCAGTGCTCCTGAGGATGCTAGTCCCATCCTCGTGAATTCTTCTCAGCCTCATCCCGTCGCAGAGAGCCACCTCAAGACACCGTCTCGTTGTGTCCGTGTGTGTGTGTGTGTGTGTGTGTGTGTGTGTGGTGTTTGCACTTCCACCCGAGCGTTTTGAAGGGGCACGCACGTTCAGTCCATAAGGCCAGGGTTGAGGTCTCCTGACGGGTTGACCTGCCTCCTCTTGAGGTCAAAGGTGGGCCTGCCTTGGGGGCAGCAGGTGGCCGTGTCCAGCAGCAGCAGCACCTCGCCACGTCCTAGAATCCTTACAGGAGAGCATCTGTCCTGGGGCTGGGAACCCCTCCTGGGTCATCCGTGTGGATCCGGACGCGGCGCTGTGATGCTGGGGTCAGCCTTGCTTGTCGCGTGGGTACCACCCGGGAGGTCACGTCCGTCTCTAAGGAAAGGGCCAGAACGGCATGTGGTACAGACGTGACCATCCCCTCCCTGGGCGCACTTGGCCCTTGTAACCACCTTGTCCTTCCGGTAGGGGGAAGGAGAAAAGCCGCATTCACCATTCTCAAGAAACCTTCCTCATTCGCTTTGGGCTTGACTCTGGGTCTTTCCTGATATTTTCCCCGATTTTTTTTTTTTTAGACACCCACATGTCACCACCCTCACAGCATTCGGAAACGTTTCCCTTTGTCCTCTTTTCTTTGACGCTGCAAGTGATTTTTCTTGCCGGGAAGAAGCAGGCAATACCGGGAAAAAGCAACGTTCACTTTTTTGGGAGCTCCGGTCCCGGGGAAGACCACGGGCATCTCCCTGGGTTTTCACGGAGGTCTCTGGGAGGAAAGGGGGCCGACCGGGGCGTTTGGGGTGTCCGCCCCAGACCAGACGCTCAGGATGTGAGCTGACGGGGCTTTGCGGTGAGAGCACGTGGCTCCTGGTTGGGCAGACGGCTCTGTCCACAGGTCCTCTATTTTCTGTGTGTCTGCAGGGAGAGAGAGAAGAAGGAAGTGTCATCTCTGGGGTTTCCTCTTCCGAGGACACATGGATGGGCCCTCTTGGACCAGGATCCTTAAGACACCCTCACTCCTTAGAGGTTTCATCTCCACTTACCGTCCCACCAGGACGCTGGGTCATCTCAGACTCTTTTTCGACCCCACGGACTGTAGCCCACCAGGCTCCTCTGTCCGTGGGATTCTCCAGGCAAGAATACTGGAGTGGGTTGCGGTTTCCTCCTTCAGGGTGTCCTCCCGACCCAGGGATCGAACCCAGGTCTGCCACATTGCAGGCGGATTCTTTACCAGCTGAGAAGGGAAGCCCAAGAATACTGGAGTGGGTAGCCTTTCCCTTCTCCAGGGGATCTTCCCGACCCCGGGATCGAACCTGAGTCTCCCGCATCGCAGGTGGATTCTTTACCATCTCAGCCACCAGGGAATGCCTTGTGACAACTTAAGACCTGTCGCAGCCGAATAAATAAATACTGGGGAAAAAAAAATTTCTTCTTTCCTACAAGTGGGAAACACAGTGAGCAACAGATGGGGCTGGAGGTGGGCGTGTGTGCGCAGTGGGGAAGGTATTCATGACCACTTGAGGCTTTCAGGCGGTTCCGGAGTGTCCACCACTAATCAGCACCTGCACCAGGCCCGCCCCTGCCTGATGCCGGACGGGCAGAACCAGTTCTGAGTGTTACAGGGTGGCCCCAGGCCCAGGACTGCTCCGGGATGAGCTGCAGAAGCTTCCCTTCTGAGGAGGGGCGCTGAGCCACGGGTCTCGGAGTGGGGACGTCGGGCGGGCAGCCGCGTGGAATCGCGCAAACCAAGCTCGTGTCCACCGGGGCGAGGGAGACGCGGGTGATGGAGGGGAGGCTTGTTCTCAGGGAGCCTTCAGAGTGGTGCTTGATTTGACACCACGAGTCCATTTACCTTCCCTTTTTTGGTAAGCTTTGTTCAGTCGGGAAGTCCTGTCTGACTCTTTGTTACCCCGTCATGGACTGCAGCGCGCCAGCCTTCCCGGTGCTTGACCGTCTCCCCGCGTTCACTTAAACTCATGTCCA
Source organism: Hydropotes inermis (assembly GCA_020226075.1). NCBI lineage: Eukaryota > Metazoa > Chordata > Mammalia > Artiodactyla > Cervidae > Hydropotes > Hydropotes inermis. The sequence goes on from CM035303.1 coordinate 132,036,233, forward strand.
TCGGTGAACTTGGCAGGCTGTTTTATGTTTTCTGAGGTTACCCTTCGAAGAATAACAAGACCAACCCTACAGATACGTCTGCGTTTGTGTCAGTTGCTCAGTCGTGTCCCACTCTTTGCAACCTCATGGACCGTAGCCCACCAGGCCCCTCTGTCCATGGGATTCTGTAGGCATTCCCTTCTCTATGGGATCTTGCCGACCCAGGGATCGAACCCCAGTCTCCTGCCTTTGCAGGCGGATTCTTTATGGTCTGAGCCACCAGGGAAATTAATGAATGCTTGTAAGCTACTCCTAATTGCAGAAATAGCCTTCCCCACCTTTCATGGCTGGGATCGCCGATGTTATGGTGGATTGGGTAGACAGAATGTTGCATCTTTTGCTGAATTCCTGAAGCTGAAGCTCCAATTCTTCAGCCGCCTGGTGTGAAGAACTGACTCATTGGGAAAGACCCTGATGCTGGGAAAGATTGAAGGCAGGAGAAGGGGACGACCGAGGATGAGATGGTCAGGTGGCATCACCGACTCCGTGGACGTGAGTTTGGGTAAACCCCCCAGTGCTGGTGATGGACAAGGAGGCCTGGCGTGCTGCGGTTCATGGGTCGCAAAGAGTCGGATACAACTGAACTGAACTGAAGAGACATTTCTGAGTATGAGGTGAGGAAGGATCAGCAGGTACATGCTTGACTTTATCTTATAATCTGTAAACAGTACATTACAATATGAGTCCAACACCCCTTTTCCAAAGAAACACCTGAGAGAAAAGTAGCAATAAAGTCATGATGGCGAGTCGTCAAGCAGATGAAATAATTCAGTTGAAGCGTATCTCTTTCCAAGACTTGGGGACTGGGCGGGTGGTCAGGAAGGAAATACGAAGTGCTTTTAGCTTTGTGCGAGAGATGGTGTGCACTTCCGTGTTGCTGAACGTAGCTGCGTTTCTGCTGGTCTCTGAATTCTCTCCAGGTGACTCGTGTGGACACTTGCTTGATGAGGCAGCTCATCGCAGGCGGCGGGGTTTGGAGGGAAGCCTCCCTGGGGTTCCTGTGATGAGGCGGACGATGGCTTGAACGCATGGCTTCCACTGCTGGCTCCTTCTCTGGGGAGCCTCTTCTCGGAACGAAGGAGCCAGCACATCTGAGGCTGGGTGTGGCCAGCGGGGCTCTGGCTGCAGAGGAAGCCGGCCTTTGTCGTGGTGAGGGCGCCCGGAGTCTGAGTCTGGAGGTGAGGGCGCCCGGAGCCTGAGTGTGGACGGACAGACGGAAGCAGGGCTCTGTGACCCTGGGGGTGTGTGTGTGTGTTATGTGTGTGGGCACGCTTAGCCCTGGGGCTTGCAGGAAGCGGGGAAGAGGTAGAGAGGGAACCATCTGATGTTTGGGAGAAATTCCCTCCCCCCCTCAAAAAAAATCGTTTAGTTCAGGTTGAAAACTCAAGCTTGGAGTCTAAAGTAAACTCAAGTGTACTCGCTCAGTTGTGTCCGACTCTCTGCGACCCCATGGACCGCAGCACGCCAGGCCTCCCTGTCCTTCACCGTCTCCCAGAGTTTGCTCAAAGTCATGTCCATCGAGTCGGTGATGCCATCCAACCATCCCACCCTCTGTCTTCCCCTTCTCCCGGCTTCAGTCTTTCCCAGCATCAGGGTGTTTTCCAGTGAGTCAGCTCTTCCCATCAGGGCCTGTTGTATAACACAGGGAAGTCTGCTCAATACTCTGTGATAACCTTATGGTCACCAGGGGGAAGGATGGGGGAAGGAATAGTTGGGGAGTCTGGGATGGACGTGGGCACACTGCCGTATTTAAAATGGGAAACTGTCTCAAATTTCATCTTTCGGAAATTCTGCTTGCCTGATAGTTTCCACTTATCCTTAACACGTGCATAAAAAAAAAAAAGCAAATTTACCCATTATAAATAAACAAACCCACCAAGGAATCAGAGGATTATGTGGGTCCTTGAATGGAAATAGTTCCTGTTGGGATGTGATTTTACTCACAAAGATGTTCATTTAGTTGATCCTCAGAAAGATTAGTTAGCTTTTTTTTTTTTTTGTAGCAGATTCTGGGGTATTTGTTGTATTGACTCAGTCATTTTATTCCTAGTTTTTTTCCTGTTTTTTTTTTTAAGGACTCTCCATAGTGTTCTCCCAGAAGCCTTTTTCTGAGAGGTGTCCACTTCGGGACAATTGTGTGGCTTCCTTAAAAGTTAAAATGCAGGGGCTGGCAGCTGTCAATACCACCTGAAGGATCGCCATCAGCACCTGGGATGCTGTTCCCCGTCGGGCGTGAGGTTGGGTGGACCTGGCTCCCGACCCCCTGGGTGAGGTCTGCCTTTGGCCGAGAGGAATCCGACTTCTTTTGATTGTCCAGCGATTTCGTGTGCTTTTCTTTCTGCCCACACGAGTGGGGCCACACCCCCGTACACGTGGGAAGGTTGCTGCCCAAGGGGCGGGGGAGAGCCCTGCTGGCTGTTGAAAACACTCGGGCCCTTTGCACGCTGACAAATCACTCTGGCCGAAACCTGAGACCCGCTGCCCCTTGGGACGGGGAAAGCCGTCCTCTGCCCTGGGACTCACTGCCTGGCCTGCCTGTTGAGTCAGGACGCAGGTCGTTCCTACCCGGGCAGGTGGTGCCCAGGCGTGTGTGTGAAAGTCGTCCGCTCGTGGTCGACTCTGCAACCCCGTAGACTGCATAGTCCATGGAATTCCCCAGGCCAGAGTCCTGGAGTGGGTAGCCTTTCCCTCCTCCGCGGGGATCTTCCCCACTCAGGGATCGAACCCAGGTCTCCCGCTTTGCAGGCGGATTCTTTACCAGCTGAGCCCCCACGGAAGTTCCCAGGCAGACAGTCCCAAACCTGCCCCGGAGGTGGTTTGTGCTTGCCCCTTTAGAATGTCTTAGTTGGGAAGCAGCGTGACCTCTGAGGGTCGGGGCTCCAGGCTGCTGCGTTCCCAGCCCAGAAGAGACGCCAGTGGATGGTGACCAACATCTCATAGTGACACGAGAGCGGACGACTGCATTCGTGTAAAATCAGGGTGTCAGCCCAGCCCAGGAGCGACCCAGCACCACTGAGAGCAGGTGGATTCTTGAAGGAAGGCAGATTGACAGGCAGGCCGTGGAGACGGAGCGACCAGCTTTTCTTAGGGCTCTCGGGGAACGGCTGGGGTGGTCCTAGGAGTAACAGACCCGCCTGCCACGCAGGAGACCTGGGTTCCATCCCTGGGTCGGGAGGATCCCCTGGAGAAGGGAATGGCAACCCACTCCAACGAATGAGCACATATTTTCGGTACACTTGAGGAATGGAGACGTGGTCTTTCGGTGGCTTTTTATTTGTCGCAGGCATTGAACTTGACTTTCCCAAGTGGCTTGGCATGGCGTCGCCCTTGGAAAACAGATCTCTGGCATGTCCAGACTCTGCACCGACCAGCCATGCCTGGGCTTGCAGAATGGTGTGTGCCCTGGGTGATGACTGTGCTCTCTGGCTCCAGCCGGGCCAGCCTCAGGCCGGCGGCTTTGGAGACACACCGCTGTTTGTTTTTCCTCATAGACGTGTGGATCCCATGGGCTTGCCCAGAACACGGTTTGTGTGTATCGTGCAAAAATGAAGGGTGGGTGCTTACCCTAGTCCGGGGTCACAGACTAGGGAGACTCTTTTGTTTAATGTGCTGCAGCATCTTTTAGAAAAATTATTCATTTATGTATTTATCTGACTACACCAGGTCTTAGTTCTGGCATGCGAGCTCCTAGTCACGTGGCATCTGGTTCTTGCTGTTGTTTAGTTAATGAGTGTCTGACACTCTGTGACCCCATGGACTGCAGCACGTGAGGCCTTCCTGTCCATCACCAACTCCTGGAGTTTGGTCAAACTCATGTCCACTGAGTCAGTGATGCCATCCAACCATCTCATCCTCTATCGTCCCCTTCTCCTCCTGCCTTCGATGTTTCCCAGCATCAGGGTCTTTTCCAAGGAGTCTGTTCTTTGCATCAGGTGGCCAAAGGATTGGAGTTTCAGCTTCAACAGCAGTCCTTCCAATGAATATTCGGACTGATTTCCTTTACGATGGACTGGTTGGATCTTCTTGCAGTCCAAGGGATTCTCAAGAGTCTTCCCTAACAGCACAGTTCAAAAGCATCAATTCTTCGGCACTCAGCTTTCTTTATAGTCCAACTCTCCCATCCATACATGACCACTGGAAAAACCATAGCTTTGAGTAGATGGGCCTTTGTTGGCAAAGGAATGTCTCTGGTTTTTAATATGCTGTCTAGGTTGGTCATAGCTTTTCTTCCAAGGAGCAAGCGTCTTAATTTCATGGCTGCAGTCAGCGTCCACAGTGGTTTCAGGCCCCAAGAAAATAAAATCAGCCGCTATTTCCGTTGTTTCCCCATCTATTTGCCATGAAGTGGTGGGACCAGATGCCTTGATCTTAGTTTTTCGCATGTTGGGTTGTAAGCCTTAGTTCCCTGACCAGGGATCAAGACTGCATGTGAGAAGGTGACGTCTCACCCGCTGGAACACCAGGGAAGTCCTTTTTCTCTCCTCCTTAGCAGAAAAAGGCCAGCAACGGTGCTGTGACCGGTACGTTGACAGCTGTCCAAGGCTTCGAGATAGCAGAAGGCTTGAGATCCCGGAACAGACAAAGAATTCAGGGAACCTAAGTGATGATAAGAACCAGGAGGGGAACCTGAGGGGATTTTTGTTTGTTGGTTTTTAACGAGTCTCACTTTGATATGTTCAGAGCAGTTTGACAAGATGCTGTGTTCATGAACAGAAATAGGAAGTGGCACACAGGTGCGTGGACATGACAGAGGACAAGGGGCTTATTCATCCTGGTGAATTTTGTTATCGTTCTGGAGCTGGGGGCTCCCAAAGGCACCACTTTCATCCATCTTGTGGGCTTGAGGGGGTGTCCCCAAGGCGGTGTTTGTCGGGGGTCCGTCTCTCTCCGTGAACATCCAGGGGTCCCCTTGTGTTAGCTTCCTGGAGGTGTTGTTACAAACCATTACTAACCAGGGGGCTTAAAAGCACACCCACCCACCCTCCCCCAGCCCTGGAGACCAGACGTCGGAGGTCAAGGGGTCCCAGGGCTGGGCGCCCTGTAGCGTCTTCGGGGAGGGTCCTCCCCACCTCTCCCAGCTTCTGGGGGCTCCAGGCGTCCATCCCTGGGCTGGGCCCCCTGCAGAGTCTCCAGGGGAGGGTCCTCCCCGCCTCGTCCAGCTTCTGGGGGCTCCAGGCGTCCGTCCCTGGGCTGGTGGCCGCCTCCCTCCCGTCTCCGCCTCCGTCTCCACGTGGCTTCTCCTCTGTGTCCTTGTCTCCCCTCTTCTGTGTCTGATAAGGACCCTGTCCCTGGGTTTAGGGCCGCCCCCATCCAGGAGCGCCTCATGTCAGACCCTTCACTTCACAATGTCTGCAAACACCTTCTTTCCAAGTAACTCCCCATTCTAAAGTTCTGGGTGGGCACTTGCCAGGTCGTCCAGTGGCTAAGATCCGACGCTCCCAGCAGAGGGGGCCTGGGTTCGATCCATGGTCCGGGAAGCAGTTGCCACATGCACCTGGAAATACCATTTTCAGCCAGGTAAGGTAAAATACTGTGTGTTAGTTGCTCAGTCCTGTCCAACTCTCTGCGACCCCCTGGACTGTAGCCCACCAGGGCCCTCTTCTCCAGGCAAGAATACTGGAGTGGGTAGCTATGTCCCTTCTCCAGGGAAATCTTCCCGACCCAGGGATCGAACCTGGGTCTCCTGCATGGCAGGTGGATTCTTTACCAGCTGAACCAAATTCAATAAATATTAGGAAAAAAAAAAAGGTTGCAGGCGGATATGAATCTTGTTTTGGGGACGAACGTCCTTCCGTCCACTGTATCCCACATCCTCCGCTTGTCCGGAGCCTCCGCACGGAACTTGTCGCCAGCTTCTCCCCCAGAACAAAGCAAGTTCGCAGGCCCCTCTGGACACCCGCCAGGGTTCCCCTGTCTGCGAGGGGACCGTCAGGACCTTCTCAGATGCTTCAGCCACACCCTGTGGTCCTCCTTGTCCTGCCTCCCTCGGCCAGCCCCATCCCCGCCCACCCCCAAAGCAGCATTTTCTCTTTGAGTCTGCAAGGCCCTCTTTTTCGGTTCTCCCCTGCGGCCACAGGGCAATCTCTGAAACAAACGGAAAGCACGCCAGAGCTCAGATCAGCCAGGCCGCTTCCCTCCTCTCTGCCTCGTGACTTCCTGGAACCCGTGTCTTGCACGGAACGGTCGGCTTTCACAAGGCCCGGCCCTTCTGCAGCCCCGTTTCCCCCGCCCTCTTGAATCTCAGCTGTTGTCTGTGGCCGGCACCCCGCGTTGATTTCAACCAGACCGCAAGCTCCAGTCTTCTCCCTCCTCCCGGGTTTGCACCGCAAACTTCAGTCTCTCAGTCGTGTCCAACTCCCTGCGATCCCGTGGACCACAGCATGCCAGGCCTCCCTGTCCATCACCAGCTCCCGGAGTCCACCCAAACCCATGTCCATTGAGTCGGTGATGCCATCCAGCCGTCTCATCCTCTGTCACCCCCTTCTCCTCCTGCCTTCAATCTTTCCCAGCATCAGGGTCTTGTTCGATGGGTCTGTTCTTTGCATCAGGAGGCCAAAGGATTGGAGTTTCAGCATCAGTCCTTCCAGTGAATATTCAGGACTCATTTGCTTTAGGACTGGCTTCCTCCAAAGACAGTGTCTTGGGACTTACCTGGCTGGTGTTTCCGTGTTAAAGACTCCAGGCTCCCAGTGTAGGGGGGGATGCAGGTTCCAGCCCTGGTCAGCTAACTACATCCCACACGCCATGACTGAAGGTACTGCTTGCTGAAACTGAGATACAGAACAGCTAAATATAAGTCTAGCCTCCGGGGAGGGCTTCCCTGGTGACCCAGTCGGTAAAGAATCTGCCTGCATTGCGGGAGACCCGGGTTCGATCCCTGGGTCGGGAAGATCCCCTGGAGGAGGAAATGGCAACCCACTCCAGTTTTCTTGCCTGGACAATCCATGGACAGAGGGGCCTGGCGGGCTGCAATCCTTGGCGTTGTAAAGAGTCACGACTAAGCAGGGACCGTATGACATCGTCACCTCCCTCCCTGTGTGCCGGCTCGTGGTATCAAATTACAGAGACCAACCTTTGCCTCTGGGTCAAGAGTTACCAGGCGAGGCTCAGAGCACCTCATATCTCCTTGCAGGGAGCCCAGGGCAAGGCCAGGAATTCCAGGCATCTTGTGCAACATCTGTTAGCAAGTGGGAGTTAGCCTGGCGACTTCCCGTGTTCCTGGTTTTCTTTTGTGATATATACTTTGTATCTTTGATAGGAGACAGCGTGACTTAAATAGCCTGCAACTAGAGGAATTGGGTGGGCACTGAAGTATCTGTTCTATTTTTATCTTTTAAAAGTAAATAATCTTACAAAAAAGCAAGGAGGGCACTGTGCAACGGAATGCGGCTTGACTGCAGCATTTTGAGGGAATGACTGGTTTTTGTTTTTGAAAGCCTGTCTAGACGAGTGGACTCACAAGGGCGGTCTGCCCCACCCAGCACCCAGCTGAACTGTGTCCAGCTTACTCAGCTGATCTTTGAAGCTGAAGATTCCAAGCTTAAAAAAATAAAAAATCTTCATCACTTTATCCAAAGCACACGTGTTCTTGAGGGTAGATTTTTGCTTATTAAGAGAGAATTCCCAAATCAATAAAATTCACCTGTTTGAAAGGTCCAGTTCCGTGGTTTTAAATTTAGTCAAAGGTAGCACACATTCTTTACAGAACCCTTGAATCTTCCCCCCGGCCCAAATGAAACAGGAGTTTGTACTGGTTTGCAGCCAGAAGGCAGATAATTTCCAGAAGCCAAATTTCGTTCTGTGTGTGTTAATCTTTTTTATTTTATGCCGGAGTATAGCCGATTAACAATGTTGTGGTGGCTTCAGGCAGACTGCAGAGGGACTCAGCCACACATACACGTGTATCCATTCCCCCCCAAACTCCCCTCCCATCCCGGCTGCCACGTGACACTGAGCAGACTTCCCTGGGCTGCCCAGCGGGCCCTTGCTGGTTCTCCATGTTAAACACAGCCGTGTGCCCACGTCCATCCCAGACTCCCTGTCTCTTCTCCCGGGCAGTCATGAGTTTGTTTTCTAAGCCTTGTGAGTCTCTCTCTGTTTTGTATGTAACTTCATTTTTGTATTGTTGATATGCAATGTTGTATCAGTGTCAGGTGTATAGCAAAGTGAGTCAGTTATGCATGCATCTCCCCACCTTGTTTTAGATTCTTTCACATACAGGTCATTACAGAGTATTGAATAGAGGTCCCTATGCTATGTAGTAGGTCCTTGTTCATTATCTGTTTTCTGTGTTTTATGTGTGTTTGCGTGCATTCAGCCATTCAGTTGTGTCTCTTCGCCGCCCCCGGGGACTGTAGCCCACCAGGCTCCTCTGTCCATGGGATTGAATGGGCAAGAATACTGGAGTGGGTTGCCATGCCCTCCTCCAGGAGATCTTCCCAACCCAGGGATCGAACCTGGGTGTAACTTCATTTTTGTATTGTTGATATGCAATGTTGTATCAGTGTCAGGTGTATAGCAAAGTGAGTCAGTTATGCATGCATCTCCCCACCTTGTTTTAGATTCTTTCACATACAGGTCATTACAGAGTATTGAATAGAGGTCCCTATGCTATGTAGTAGGTCCTTGTTCATTATCTGTTTTCTGTGTTTTATGTGTGTTTGCGTGCATTCAGCCATTCAGTTGTGTCTCTTCGCCGCCCCCGGGGACTGTAGCCCACCAGGCTCCTCTGTCCATGGGATTGAATGGGCAAGAATACTGGAGTGGGTTGCCATGCCCTCCTCCAGGAGATCTTCCCAACCCAGGGATCGAACCTGGGT
>CM035303.1:132045100-132092994 GCA_020226075.1 Hydropotes inermis
CTCCAGCATTGAAGACAGATTCTTGACTGACTGAACCACCGGAGAAGCCCCTTTAAAGCACGAACTCGGTCATCTTCAAGGAACCACTGCTGTTGGGTGGGCCAAAAAAGTTCATTTGCCTAGCGAGTCCATTGTTCTGTAAAATTCTTGGTGTGACAATGAAAAATGTTTCACTCAAAAGTGGATGAACTTTTGGGCCCACCCAGTGCTTCTGAATTTCTGAAACAGGAAGACAAGGTGATTTCTCATTGGGTGAAACAAATAGTCAGTTCCCTGTTTTTCGGCAGATCACGGGAGATTAAATTCCTGCGTGTAGGGTCTTCTTGTACGTTTAACCAGGCTTTGGTTAAATGTCTGCCTTGATGGGGTTTCTGTCAATTCTGAATTCACCAGTTATCATCATCCTGTTGTTCCCTGTTGTCTTTTCCTTTATTGGTGAAGTAACGTTTCTTTTTAAACGTATCTTCAGATGGTTTCTTTCCTCCCCTTTCCTCATCAGGGGCATGACAACCCGCTCCAGAACGCTTGCCTGGAGAATCCCATGCGCAGAGGAGCCTGGCGGGCTACAGTCCCCTGGGGTGGTAAGGAGTTGGACACAACTGATCGAATAACACTTTCATTACTCTCCTTTTCCTTGCTTCATGAAAGAGCGAATATGTCCTTCATCACGGGGTCTTTTCGTTCTTAAACACAAGAGAGAAATATGTCAGAAAATGCTTCTGGTGGTCTCCATGATGTTAAAGTTATTTAAAAAAAAACAAAACCCTATGATTCTTCCAAGTTAAATTGTGCCAGAGGTATCTGGATAAAGATACAGAGGCATCACATATTTTATTTTGTGCCAGAGGTATCTGGATAAAGATACAGAGGCATCACATATTTTATTTGATTCCTGCAATCTCAAGGGTAAAAAAAAATGTAAGACAAGGTGTAAGCATGTAAGAAAATTCCCGTGATGGTTTCCATGATGTGGAACAATTAAAACCAATGTGATTTCTTCCAAATTGTGTCAGAGGTATCAAAAAAAACCAGACACATAAATAAATTAAAAATAAAATAAAATAAACAGACACAGTGTCATCACATATTTGATTCCTGCAGTCTCAAGGATAAAAATACAGTTTTTGGGAAGCAAGACTTTAGGTCTTAAGAGAAATGTTACTGTGTCCATTTTCTGCAAGATTCATCTTGCAGAGACACACACGTAGAAACATTTTTTTATAAGATGAGGAGTCCTTTCCCTTCCAGTAATTAAAATGTACAGGGCGAGTGAAGTTCGTAAAAAGGAATGTGGACTGTGGCAGCCTTTTTGGAGAAACTTCCTCTTTTAGGAAGTCTGAGAGAAATTCCCCTTTCTAGCCAGCGTGTGTTCCCAGTGAGGACCGCCCAGGGGCTTACCCCATGGGTAGCAGAAACTCAGCACCATTTCCTTTGCCAAGAAAATGTTGCTATTATTAGCCAGAAGCAGACACTGCTTGCGCCTGCTGCTTTTGATAAGCTTTTGGAAAGTTCATCACTTTTCCAGAACAGGCTGGCTTCTCTTTTTATGATTTCTGATTGTCTTTCTTTTGAATTTGTCCTCATCAGCATTAATCTGGGACAAAGATAATTGAGCGTGGTGTCCTCACTGTTGGCCTTTAATTTTCCCAGACCATGCCAGCGTTATCAAAAGACCTGAGTGGAGATGTGCTGGGGCACTTGAAACATGTACATTTCCATGTCCAGACCTGTTCTCAAACCGGAGGAAGATTATAAAGTTGTGTTAGGTTCTATATGCAAAAACATGAATGTGTGGTATTAAGTGATTAAACAACAAGGATGCTCGGAGAATTCCTAAGCACTGTTGGGTTGAATTCGTACCCCTGGTTCAGCCGTAACAAATTTCCACCAAACTGGGAAGCTTGAAACCATAGACATTCATCTTCTCTGAATCCCGGGGACCAGACGTCTGAGGTCAAGGGGTCCCCGGGCTGAGCTCCCTGCAGACGCTCCAAGGGAGGGTCCTCCCCGCCTCGTCCGGCTTCTGGGGGCTCCAGGCGTCCGTCCCTGGGCTGGTGGCCGCCTCCCTCCCATCTCCACCTCCGTCTCCACGTGGCTTCTCTGTGTCTGATAAGGACCCTGTCCCTGGGTTTAGGGCCACCGCCGGTGACTCAGTAAAGAATCCGCCTGCAATGCAGGCGGCTGGGGTTCGATCCCTGGGTCGGGAAGATCCCCTGGAGGAGGGCACGGCAACCCACTCCAGTAGTCTTGCCTGGAGAGTCCCCACGGGCAGAGGAGCCCGGCGGGCTGCAGTCCACGGGGTCACGAGGAGTCCGTCACTGCTGAGCGACTTTACGGCAGCAATCGTTAATTGCAGCGTGGCGTTAGTTTCAGGTGTCGGACAGAGTGAGTCAGTCACATATCTGTTCTTTCTCACATTCTTTCCCCATATACGGTTGTTACAAGATGTGGACTCGATTGCCCTGTGCTCTACCGTAGTAGCTCCTTGTTTGTCTAATATTTTCCATCTAGTCCTGTGTATCTGTTCATCCCAAGCTCCTCATTTAACCCTCCCCCAACCCTTTCCCCTTCGGTCACCCTAAGTTTGTTATCTGTGCCTCATCCTGATTTGCAGAAGCATCAGGAAAAAGACACATTGAAGGAACGTATTTTGGCACGCTCTTCCATCTGCCTTCACGTGTGTGTGTGTGTGTCTGTGTGTGTGTGTGTTCTCTGGGGTGACTCATTTCCAGGAACGATGGTCAGTCACGTTCATCGAAAGACAATTCAGGGGGCAGGTTACGCTTCTTGTCATTAAGTAGCTGAGCCGTGTCCGACTCTTTGCGACTCTTTGGACCGCAGCCTGCCAGGCCTCCCTGTCCATCAGCAACTCCCGGAGCTTGCTCAAACTCATGTCCATTGAGTCGGTGATGCCATCCAACCCTCTCATCCTCTGTTGTCCCCTTCTCCTCCCACCCTCAATCTTTCCCAGCATCAGGGTCTTTTCCAGTGAGTCAGGTCTTCGCATCAGGTGGCCAAAGTACTGGAGTTTCAGCTTCAGCATCAGTCCTTCCAGTGAATATTCAGGACTGATCTCCTTTAGGATGGACTGGTTGGCTCTCCTTGGAGTCCACGGGCCTCCCCATAGTTCGAAAGCATGAATGCTTAGGTGCACTCAGCCTTCCTTATGTTCCAGCTCTGACGTCCGTGCGTCACTCCTGGACCAAGCACAGCTGTGACTCTATGTAGCTTTGTCGTAGAGTGAAGTGATGCTGTGTGTGTGCGTGAATTTAACTTGACCGTTCCAGAGGAGTGTCTGCTGCCTGGCGTCTCGTAGGGTGTCGAGTCGTCCGACCTGCCTGTCTGGCGGTCCTGGTGCGTGGGATCCGTGGTTGCTGAGCACGCCTCTGCCCCTCTCTGCCGTCCGCCTGCAGGGACAGGGACGTTTGGGCGCGTGCAGCTAGTCCAGGAGAAGACGAGCAAGCATTTCTTCGCCCTGAAGGTGATGACCATCCCCGACATCATCCGCCTGAAGCAGGAGAACCACGTCCACAACGAGAAGTCGGTGCTTAAGGAAGTCAGCCACCCGTTCCTGGTCAAACTGTGAGTCCTTCGCTCCGGGTCCCCGCCCGCCCGCCCGCACCCGGCAGCGTGGCATTCTCCTGTGTGTGCCGGGGACGGAGCGTGTTCCCGGCGGGCCCTGACACAGCTCAGGCTCCCCCTCTTACCCGAGGAAGGCCGCTGTTCCCACCAAGCGCCTGCCCAAGGTCGGTGGGGAGAAGGGATGCCTGGCTGGCCCCAGCAAGACATCCACGTGGGCTCCCATCGCCAGAGCTCTCATCTCCTGGGTTTTCCTGGGACCTCAGTCACCAGCTCTCCTCTGCTCACTCCCATCCTCTCTGGGGTGTCTCGTGGACTCTCTGAACGTCCTCTTCTCCGATAGATCCTGGCCTCATCCAGTTGATGGTGCCCAGCATATGCAGTGGATATATGCCTGTCTCTCTCAGGCTCTTTAAAGTTACTTGATTCAGGATTTGGGGGCTGAGGTGCATCTTTGTTGGGCTTCCCAGGTGTTGCTAATGGTGAAGATCCCACCTACCAGTGTAGGAGAGACGAGAGATGCAGGTTCGATCTCTGGGTTGGGAAGATCCCCTGGAGGAGGGTGTGGCAACCCACTCCAGGATTCTTGAGCTTCTCTGGCAGCTCATAGGGTACAGAATCTGCCTGCAATGCGGGAGACCCAGGTTCAGTCCCTGGGTTGGGAAGGTCCCCTGCAGAAGGGCATGGTGACCCACTCCAGTACTCTGGCCTGGAGAATCCCCACGGACAGAGGAGCCTGGCAGGCTACAGTCCACGGGGTCGCAGACAGTTGGACACGACAGAGGGACTTTGACTCACTCACTCCCTCCCCTGCTCGGGCCGGTGGCGTCTTTACCACTGAGCCACCAGGAAAGCGGCTCTCCCATGCCCTTTGCTACTGAAAGGTATGCCCCTGGCCCACGGCCCAGAGGTGTCAGCATCCACGGGAGGCTGTCTGTCCCCTTCCCGGGCACGCGGGGGGCTTCATTCCCGGTTTCCACCTCCTGCCTCCACTGTATTCCTGTCAACCCCGCTTCTTCCCCAGCCCAATCTGGACTGGGGGCCCCCCTCCTCGAGGCTTCGAGTAAACACCTGCTCTGGCCTCCCCGACTTGCCTGCTTTCAAGGCATCCTTTGCTTTCTTGCAGCCGTTGGGGTCCACCCACCCCACAGCGCGCCCCGCCGGCCCTCTGCGTCTCTTCTTGCAGTTCTGTAGAGAATGACCCCAGGGGTTTTATTTAATCGTGTCTCCGAGACTGCTGGTCACGGGCTGTGGCTTTGACTTTCGCTTTTGACTCTTTGTTTGGGCTTCCCAGGTGGCTCAGTGGGTAAAGAACCCAGCCGCCAATGCAGGAGACGTGGGTTCGATCCGCGGCTCTGCAAAGATTCCCTGGTGGGAGGGCATGGCAACCCACTCCGGTATTCTTGCCTGGAGCATCCCTTTGGATAGAGGAGCCTGGGGTGGGGCGGGCTACAATTCCTGGGGTCGCAGAGAGTCAGACACGACGGAAGCAGCTGTGCCCGTGGGCACGGTGACTGTTTTGAGATGCCCTTCCCTCCATCATCCCAGCACAGTGACCCGCAGTGGAAGATGGGGTGCCACCCACGTGGTCAGCCCAGGATCACCCCTCTGCTGCGATGCTTGCCTCCTCCGCCCTGCCCCTCACCCCCTCCCGCCTCAGCCACCCACACCCACCTTTCTTCCGCAATCCACCCGCCCCGGCGTGTAGACACAGGACCATTTACTGTGGTCTCAAGAGCATCTTGCGTGTCTCCCCCCCTCCGCTCCCACGCACGGACGAAAACGCCCGTAAAGTCAAAACCACTGGACCAGCGTCTCGAGACGAGTAGGGCCATGTTTGATGGGAGACAGAGGGAGCAACTGGCTTTTTCTGTGTTTCTGACTTTGCTTTTATGGAGCCGAAGGGCAGTCTGGGGTCTGTGTGGCCGGGTCACTAGAGTCTCATGTTCTGTCTGTGGCCAAGGCATTCTCACATGATTTAGGAGAACTGGCTTGAGCCTTTTTTTTTCCTCAACCAAATACAGGAAGTCCTCAAACCAGAACCCCAGGGTGTGTCCCCAAGGGTGCTTTGTGACCCAGTTTTCCCAGGAAGACAGGCGTCCCGGTGGCTGGATTCCTGTTCTAACACACGGAAGAGAAGCAGATAGACTTGATGGTGACTAGGAAAAGTCCGAGATGATGTTGTTGAGCAGACAAGAGTTTGCAAAAGAGGCAAGAAGCCAGCGGGAGAAGCTCTTTTCAGGGCTGGGGGTGGTGGGGTGCAGATGCTGAGTTGACCTTGTTGTGTGCGTTCTGGGCTCAGGAAACATTACAGTGATGCTCTTGGGAATCTTGGGCTGCGGGGGCTTCCAGCTCTGGATATTCCACCTCTTTGTGGGTTTAAATGTGTCTGCCATCCCAAAAACATGGGTCTTCCCTGGTGGCTCGGACGGTAAAGAATCTGCCTGCAATGGCAGAGGACCTGGGTTTGATCTCTGGGTGGGGAAGGTGCTGGGAGGACAGAATGTCAACGCACTCCAGTACTCTTGCCTTGAGAATCCCCATGGACAGAGGAGCCTGGCAGGCGACAGTCCATGGCGTCACAGAGAGATACATATGACTGAGCAAGTGGTACCCAAGCCCAGAAAGAGGCCATAAGTCCCCGTGAAAGTCACCTTGTTTGGAAATTGGGTCATTGCAGGTAGAATTAAGTTGTTGAGGTGCTGTAGAAATGTGTTGTTACCCAATTTGATGGGTGGCCTTATACCAAGAGGCCTAGCTCGGGAAGGTCCCAGGAGAAGGCAGTGGGAACTTTGCCCTGTAATTCAGTCTGCACAGCTGTCCCTCTGTGTCTGTCTGTGTCCTGACCTCCTCCTCCTGTGTGGACCCAGTCCTGTGGGATCGAGACCCCCGCCAGTGACCTCATTCGGACTTCATGCTCTCGTTGAAGACCCATCTCCTAGTACAGCCATATCGTTAGGTCCTGGAGGGGTTAAGCGGTTCAGCATACGGGTTTGGGATGATGCAGACAGTTTAAAAAATTAAAAAAAATCTGCCTGAAATGGCAGGAGATGCAGGGTTCCATCGCTTGCTTGGGAAGACCCCCTGGAGGAGGAAATGGCAGCCCACTCCAGTATTCTTGCCTGGAGAGTCCCATGGACAGAGGAGCCTGGTGGGCTACAGTCCAGGGGGTCCCAAAGAGTCAGACGTGACCGAGCGACTGACACTTTACCATCCAGCCCAGAACACCAGCTTACTGACTAGCTCAGTGCAGGCCTTTTAGCCCATGAGGGTGTTGTTATAAGGTCCTTGAGGCTTGGGATGTTGTCCGTGGCTTATCACTTCAGAGACCAGGTTGCGTTTGAAAACTGCGATTGCGTCGATCCAGGGCCGGCAGGCTCTGGATGCGCCCCCGTACAGGGCAGCGGGGAGAGGGATCTGCGTGACCAGCCCTGGGAACAGACGGCAGGGGACGCTCACGACCACAGGCTGGAGCACGCAGTTGAGTGGGCAGAAACCGGGAGGCGAGCAAGTGTTGAATCCTCCCAGCTGCACAGTTTTCTCTTGGAAGGGGTCACTTCTCCCAACACCTGCCTTTTCAAACACTGTCCAGAAACCCCGAGAAGGGTTTTCCTTGCATTTACGTGAAGCTGCGTGGGGCACGGAAGATCACGCTGCAGAAAGACTCCGGTTTGAACTTTGTCTTGAGTGGTTTGGCACGTTTGTTCGGGGTGTTATCAGCAAGTTTGTGATTTGAAGTGCTACTGGTTGCATTTTTCTGAAAACCAGCCAAGGAGGTTCATTACATAGATAATCAGACGACACTTCTCTGTTCTGGGATAAAGCCATGCTGAAGGTCAGTGCAGCCTGTGGAGAGATAATTTTAGAAGAGCTGAGTAACTCAGGGTCCAGGGTGTAGAAGGATTGTGACACTGTTAAGGCTTCCCAGGGGAGAAAGGCTTTGGTCCTGTCTGAGGAACTCAACCCTGTGTCTTCTCTCTGTCCTTTCTGCCGTATAGACATTGCTGGCATCAAAGAGTGGGACCTGGAAAAGGGAACGGCAGCCCACTCCAGTATCCTGGCCTGGAGAATCCCATGGTCAGAGCAGCCTGGTGGGCTCTACAGTCCATGGGGTCGCAAAGAGCCTGACACGGCTGAGCGACAAACACTTTCTGTTCTTTCGAGAGTGGCTCCAGGACAGGTGTTCTCGGCACTGCTGACATTTTTAGGCCTTAAGCCCAGGAGGCAGCATCTCTATTAATCCTGAGAATTGCTCTGAGGAACCAGCATGGGCTGGGGGGAGCAAGGTTATATAGAAGTTTTGCAACAGAGAGCAGGTCGTGTCAACATCAGAAGATGGTTGTTAATGAAAGAAGCCAGATATCCGAAGTTAAGGAATTTAGCGCTTTTCTATGTATGGATGTGAGAGTTGGACTATAAAGAAAGCTGAGCGCTGAAGAGTTGATGCTTTCAAACTGTGGTGTCAGAAAAGACTCTTGAGAATCCCTTGGACTGTAGGGAGATCCAACCAGTCCATCCTAAAGGAAATCAATCCTCAATATTCACTGGAAGGACTGATGCTGAAGCTGAAACTCCAGTACTTTGGCCACCTGATGGGAAGAACTGACTCAATGGAAAAGACCCTGATGCTGGGAAAGATTGAGGGCAGGAGGAGAAGGGGACGACAGAGGGTGAGCTGGTTGGATGGCATCACCGACTCAATGGACATGAGTTTGAGTAAGCTCTGGGAGCTGGTGATGGATAGGGAGGCCTGGCGTGCTGCGGTCCATGGGGTCGCAAAGAGTCGGACACGACTGAGCGACTGAACTGAACTGATGCGTAGGAAGATGCCAAGAATCTGGACTCACTGAAGTCATTCCTTTATTCTGCATCTCAGCTACCTGGGGCCAGCTTCCTGTGTGTTCACCTCCTGAGTTTCCTCAGGGCTCACCATGGGGAGTGGCTGTAGTCTGATGGCTGCTAGAAGGCAGGTGCTCTTTCCTGAGTTCCCTTAGGAGCTATCACTCATGACTGGGACATCCTTGGTTTACTGATAAGGCTGGAAATAATTCCGTTTCTCACGAGTTTCCATAGAGGTTCATTGTGCAGGGTCATCAGTCAGGTGTCATTGGGACCCTAGAAGACATTTCCCCATCAGAAAAGCCCTCTCTGAGTGCCAAGCTCTCCCATAAAAGAACAGCAAGGCTGTCATGGCTTTGAAATACTGTGTGCTTCTGTTTGAGCATCACGGCAAGGAACAGGCTGGCTAGACTCAGACATGTCATGACGTGACCCAGAGAAAGAGACTTGTCTCGATTATAAATGACGGAAAAAAGACGGGCGTCTGGTCCGCTGGTTACTCTAGACAGTGATGCCAGGGAGGAAGACATGGTCCTGGTCCTTCCAGGCTCTTCTGGCTGGTCTAGGAATGACTTGGATGTGAGACAGATGAACCAGCAGAAAAAGCACACGAAAATTTAATCTCACATATACATGGGAGAGAGCTATGAAAATGGCCCAACGTGTAGCCTGCAAGTTCGGTTGTGTCCCGATTCTTCATGACCCCCGTGGACTGTAGCCTGGCCAGGCTCCACTGTCCATGGGATTCCCAGGCAGGAATACTGGAGTGGGTTGCCAGTTCCTCCTCCAGGGGGATGTTGGCAGCCCAGAGATCGAAGCCGCGTCTCCTGCATCGGCAGGCGGACTCTTTACTGTTGAGGCAGCTGGGACTGCCCACATGGCCCTAACCCTCCCCTTAAATACCGCCTTCAGCTGAAGACAGAAGAGGATGTTGGGGGTAGTGGTTTGAGATAACAAAGAGGGGGAAGGGCAGTTGACATAGAGACAGATAGAAAACAGTTTGGTAAATAAATGTTTGCTGGGCCAGGAGAGACGTAGAGACCTAGCATGAACGCTGAGCTCCAGGGTCTGTTCGCCCCACCACGGGGGGCCCCGTATCCTATGCAGACATCTCTGCTGAAACTAGAGATTCCAGGACCAACTCCTCTATCTATGTTCTTTTAGGCAGTTCAGGGAGAAGGTGCAAGTTTTCTCCGGAGTCTGCTTGACTGTCTCTTGATTGTTTTCAGCTGGAGGTAATCTGCATGCTAGAGAGATACTGGGGGAGGGCAGGTTTTGTTCCTTTTCCAGTAACAAAAGCCGCAAACCACCCCCCCCCCCCCCCCCCCCCAGCCCCCTTCCTGCCCCCTGCCCTCCGACCCCCCTCCCCGCCTCCCTGATCTGACTACAGCAGGCGTCTGTCCTGGCTACCCTGCAGTCAAGGATCCCCATGGGAGCTTCTCTCCCCCCATCTGGGCTCCCTAAGAGGCCCGACGGTCAGTTCAGTGATGACAGCTGGGCAGGGTCTGGGGACCTGGCCCTCAGGGAGCTGCCTGCTGAGCTCTGGCCCTTCTGAGCCAGGCCTGGGACCCTGGAGGGTGAAATCTGTGCTTGGAGACCTGGCGCTTTCTTTTCAGAGCAGAGAATATAACATGTGTCTGGTAGAGATTTAGTCGAACATTGTCCACTGACCGTGGCGTGACCTCAGGAGCAAAGGATGTGTGTCTGTGAATGTGCTCAATCATGTCTGACTCTGTGGCCCCGTGGACTGTCAGCCCGCCAGGCTCCTCTGTCCATGGGATTCTCCAGGCAAAAATCTGGAGTGGGTTGCCACACCCTCCTCCAAGGCATCTTCCTGACCCCTTGACCCAGGGATCAACCTGTGTCTCCTGCATCGCAGGCAGATTCTTCACCCCTGAGCCACTTAGGAAGCCTGAGTAAAGATTCTGACATCAAGAAGTTGGCAACAGCTAACCACGTCCACCCTTCACCTTCCATACAAAAGGGCTTTGCTGAAAGCTTGCAGTAACTGTGGGTTTCTTAAGGCATGAAGCACCCTTCTTGTACAGCCCTGTATCAAACTTTTCTGTGTTCCAGACCCCAGTATTCTTGTATTGTTTGGTCTCACTGGGTATCAGGCAAACGATCTTGCATTTACAGTGACGGCTCCATCGGAGCGTTGCAGGCTCCCCAGGTGACCCAGGAGGTAAAGAATGCCGCTTGCCGATGCAGGAGATGCAGGTTCAATCCCTGGGTCGGGAAGATACACTTGTAGGAGGGAATGGCAACCCACTCCAGTCTCCTTGCCTGGGAAGTCCCGTGGACAGAGGAGCCTAGCGGGCTCCAGTCCATAAGGCTGCCAAGAGTAACAGAGGACTGAGCGACTACGCATCTGAGCCTAGCCTCACAGAGTCTTCACATTTAAATGCACATTTAGAGAAAGCCTCTTGTATGCAGGACCCATACTTTCCTCTAACGGACTCATTGGAACATCAGAACAGTATGTTGTTTTTCCTTTTTGAAAGGCTTTTCTTGGACATGGAAAAGTTTTTCCTCTCTGAAGCCCATCTTTTGCTTTATTTTTAACTTGCCCACCTTGTGGGATCCTAGTTCTCACACCAGGCTTTAAACCCACGTCCTCAACAGTGAAAGCACAGAGTCCTAACCGCTAGACCACTGGTGAATCCCCTCATCTCTCTTTTTTTGCTTAAACTTACACTTCCCTGTTGCTCACACGATAAAGAATCTGCTTGCAGTGCAGGAGACCTGGGTTCGATCCCTGGGTTGGGAAGATCCCCTGGAGGAGGGAATGGCAACCCACTGCAGTATTCTTGCCTGGAGAATCCCATGGACGGAGGAGCCTGGCGGGCTACAGTCCACGGGGTCACAAAGAGTCGGACACGTCTGAGCGACTTCACTTTTCATGACATGTATACATAGACGCGTATACGTGTCTGTGACTGTGTGTGTTGTCCAGCGCTTCGTGGGCCCAGGGACTGCAGCGCCCAGCTTCCCCATGACTGAGGGCCTTGTGCCGGCCGCTGAATCTGCCAGTCTGTTCTCTCTCTCTTTCTCCAGCACCTCTGTCACCTCTGCTTAGAGTCCGTCACCCTCCTATGCAATGAAAACAGGACTTGCAGAACCAAGTAGGTTGTTGTTCAGTTGCTCAGCCGTGTCTGAGTGTTTGCGACCCCATGGTTTTCAGCACCCCAGGCTTCCCTCTCCTTCACCAACTCCCGGAGTTTGCTCAAACTCATGTCCCTCCAGTCGGTGATGCTTCCAACCATCTCATCCTCTGTCGTCCCCTTCTCCCGCCCTCAATCTTTCCCAGCATCAGGGTCTTTTCCAATGGGTCAACTCTTCGCATCAGGTGGCCAAAGTATTGGCTGATGCTTCGGCTTCAGCGTCCATCCTTCCAGTGAATATTCAGGACCGATTTCCTTTAGGACGGACTGGTTTGGGTCTCCTTGCCGTCCGAGGGACTCTCAGGAGTTTTCTCCGGCACCACAGTTGGAGAGCATCCATTCTCAGACGCTCAGCCTTCTGTCTGGTCCAGCTCTCACATCCACACGTGACGGCTGGGCGGCCCCTGTGGCTGTATCTTCCCGGGACCTGTTCAGGCACCAGGCCTCCGTCCTCGGCCTCACCGATGCCCCCCGCGCCTCCCCCGGTGCAGGTTCTGGACGGGCCACGACGAGCGCTTCCTGTACATGCTGATGGAGTTCGTGCCGGGCGGCGAGCTCTTCAGCTACCTGCGGAACCGTGGCCGCTTCACCAGCAACACCGGGCTGTTCTATGCGGCCGAGATCGTCTGTGCCATCGAGTACCTGCACGCCCGGGACATCGTCTACAGGGACCTGAAGCCGGAGAACATCCTGCTAGATAGGGATGGCCACATCAAGCTCACCGACTTCGGGTTCGCCAAGAAGCTGGTGGACAAGTGAGTGACCGCTCCCCCGGGTCCCCCCTCTCCCCACCCTCCGCCTGGGGCAGCCTCCGCTGAGTCCTCTCTGGTGGGGGCTCCTTTCTGACGAGATGCCGCATCTCGGCAGGAGTGACGGGCGGCTTCTCTGGGGGCTCAGAGAGTAAAGAATCCGCCTGGAGTGTGGGAGACGCGGGTTCAATGCCTGGGTCAGGAAGACCCCCTGGAGAAAGGAGAGGCTACCCACTCCAGTAGTGTTGGGCTTCCCTTGTGGCTCAGCTGGTAAAGAATCTGCCTGCAATGTGGGAGACCTGGGTTCCATCCATGGGGTGGGAAGATCCCCTGGAGAAGGGATACGCTACCCACTCCAGTATTCTTGCCTGGAGAAACCCATGGACGGAGGAGCCTGAACGGCTACAATTCATGGCAGAGAGTTGGCCATGACTGAGCAACTGACACTCACCCTCATAAATGTCATAGTACAGTATTTGTCTTTATCTGACAGACTTCCGTCTGTAGGTCCATCCATATTGCTGCAGACGGCATTGTTTCATTCTTTTTCATGGCTGAGTAATATTCCATCGCGCATACATACTATATCTTTATCCTTTCCTGTACTGATGGACAATGTGGAAGTTTCCACGCCTTGGCTATTGTCTGTAATAAGGATAATGAAGTTTTAAGAGGCAGAGGTGTGTGTGTTATTTCGCCCCCACAAGCCCAGGACAGTCTTACAGACAGCCTGAGTGTCTGGAGGGCCCCCCAATCCTACAGAGAGCCCCAGGGCCCAGTCCTTCTTGACAGTCCTTGGGGGTCATAAAGAGTCGGACGCAGCTTAGCATGCAGAGGAGCATGCACTACTGTAGTTCTTGAGGACAAAGATGTGTGTTCCCTTCCTCTGCACAATCTTACTAATTTAACGTCCTGAGGTTGCTATCGAGAGCATTGCTGTCCAAAACAAGTTCGACACAGACCTCCTGTATTATTCCACATTTTTAAGGAGCCGTGTTTCAGGCGTACATGATTTCATTCACAAGCTGGTTTAATTCAGAATGTCCCAGATGGGACCATTTCAGCATATTGTTCATGTCCGCGTCGACAGACTCTCCCTGAATATTTTTTGTCCACACCACACGGCATGTGGGATCTTAGTTCTCCAATCAAGGATGGAACCTGCGTGCCCCCTGCTTTGGAAGCGTGGGGTCTGAACCGCTCGACCTCCAGGGAAGTCCTCCATGAATCGTTGGTACTCAGGTTTTGAAATTCCAAACACTTTTTCTCCTTTGCTGTATCTTTACGGAGGGCACTGATATTTCCCATCAGAAACTCTAGATGTGTGTTTATTGCCTGTGACGTTTGAAACGGTTGGAAAGAAAGCAGATTCACGTCCATTTTTCAGTCCACGCATTGAGTGTGGGTTGTTACATTTAAATTCAAATTAAAACCGGGTTAGAATTTCACTCCGTACAGTGAAAGTGCAGCTGGTGACTCCCGTATCAGAAGCTAGATCTGGAACCAAACACCAGTGGTGTCTGTTCCTGTGACGAATTGGGGTTGGTTCACGTGAGAACTGTTCCTCACGTTGCAGAAACATTTTATGGCAAACAATTGGGGAGCACTTTTACATTAAAGGAAATCATTGCTGGAGGAAATTAATCTTGAATAGTCATTGGAGATCAGTCCTGGATATTCATTGGAAGGACTGATGCTAAAGCTGAAACTCCAGTACTTTGGCCACATGATGTGAAGAACTGACTCACTGGAAAAGACGTTGATGCTGGGAAAGACTGAGGGCGGGAGGAGAAGCGGACGACAGAGGATGAGATGGTTGGATGGCATGAGCTTGGGCAGGCTTAGGAGTTGGTGATGGACAGGGAAGCCTGGCGTGCTGCGGTCCACGGGATCACAAAGAGTTGGACACAACTGAGCGACTGAACTGAACTGATTTACATTAAATAACTCATGTCTGATGGCTTTTAGACAGGGGCCATCCTGGGGTTACTTTCTCTGATGCAGTTAAAAGTCAATGTCATCTTCCCCTATAGAATTTCGTCACTTAACATGGCTAAGAATAAAATGGGGTGGTTTGTTTCTCAGCTGGGAAAGAATCCACCTGCAGTGCGGGAGACCTAGGTTTAATCCCTGGGTTGGGAAGATCCCCTGGAGAAGGGAAAGGCTACCCACTCCAGTATCCTGGCCTGGAGAATCCCATGGACTGTATGGTCCACGGGATCGCAAAGTTGTATACAGCTGAGTGATTTTCAATTTCAGTTTATGTAGAAGCGTGCAGGTAGCTTTAAACACTGGTTTTATTCTACGATAGTGGTGATGCCACCTATTGGCAGTGTTGGGTGTAAAGTCCACCCTTTTTTAAAAAAATATAATATTGTTTTTGGCTGTACTGGGTCTTCATTGCTGTACTTAGGTGGCTCAGCTGGTAAAGAATCCGCCTGCAATGCAGGACACCCCGGTTCAATTCCTGGGTTGGGAAGATCCACTGGAGAAGGGATAGGCTGCCCACTCCAGGATTCTTGGCTTCCCTTGTGTCTCAGCTGATGAAGAGTCTGCCTGCAGTGCGGGAGACCTGGGTTCCGTGTCTGGATCAGGATGTCCTGGAGGAGGGCATGGCAACCCACTCCAGCGTCCTTGCCTGCAGAATCCCATGGACCGAAGGAGCCTGGCGGGCTTCAGTCCATGGGGTCGCAAAGAGTCGGACACGACTGAGCAGATGACACAGGTCTTTGTCTAGTTGTGGCGAGCAGGGCCCCTCTCTGGCTGTGATCCGTGGGCTCCTCTTGCAGTGGCTTGTCCCGTTGTGGAGGGCGGGCTCTACAGCGGGCTGGCTCACGATGGCACGCGGGCTTTTCACTGCCCTGAGTCATGTGCGATCTTCCTGGAGCAGGGATGGGGCCCAGGGACCAAGCAGGGATCGGGTGATGATTACCTGTGACCACCCCCACTGGTGGATTCCCAATCTCTAAACTTCCAGGGAAGGCCAGTTTTTTTTTTTAATCAATTAGTTTTATTTTAAAACATTTTATTTATTTGTTTATTTTTGCTTCTACCAGTTTATTGCTGCCAGCCCACCTCCCTGAACCCTCATGCATGCATGCTTAGTCAGGTAACCCCATGAGCTGCAGCCCGCCGGGCTCCTTTGTCCGTGGACTTTTCCAGGCAAGGTTACTGGAGCGTGTGGCCATGTCCTTCTCCACAATTTATTTTCCAATTGAAGGACAATTGCTTTACAGAATTTCATTCTTTTAAATTTATGAATTTTTAGTTGAAGGATAATACGCTATAGTCTTGTGTTGGTGTCTCCCAAACATCCACACGAACGTCCTGTTTGGTTTTGTTTTTTTTTAACAAAGTCATTTTGTCTGGAAGCCTGATTCCAACAGACTGCTAGTAAAATGCTTCACGGATGCGCTGGGTGATAACTTTGCCCGACCGTCACCGGTTCCCAGCTGAGAAATCTGTGGTTCTGAGAGGTGAGACGGTCTGCCCACATCCCCACAGGTGCCAAGCGATAGCGCTTTGTGAGTTTCAGGTTAAGTTTATTTCCGTTACCAAGAGCCTCTGTTCATGGAGGCACCTCAGAGGGGCAGTGAGGCATGAAGCGCAGCTACGGGGTCCACTTATATGCCTTGGACTTGTGTTTTTGCCCGTTTCCAGCGGGTCAGATGGAGTGTGTTGTAGTTTGTGGTCACCCCCGTGTTCCCTTGCATTGCTTATCTCGTTTGTGACATGACAGTTGTTCCTACCGTGTAGGGTGACAGGTAAGGATGGATGGATCTGCTCTTTGGGAAGTTTCCTAAAAACAGTTCCAGTCAGGTAGTGAACGTCGACTAGAAAGTCAGTGCTTCTGAGTTTATCACGTCCACCTTCACGGCACCACTGTCATCTCCATAATTGTCACCGTCACTTTCGTCACTGCTACCAGCTTCATCAGCATCAGTACCATTATCAATATCACCGTCAACATCACCACCATCATGTCAATGTCACCACCATCATAGCAATATCACCATCAACGTCACCACCATCATTCGTCACCACCATCATCACGTCAATGTTACCACCATCGTCACCATCAACATCACCTCCATTATATCAGTATCACTGTCATGATGTCAATGTCACCACCATCATCATATCATCACCATCAACATCACCACCATCATTATCATCACCACCATCATTATTGTCACCACCATGTTCACATCAATGTTACCACCATTGTCACCGTCACCATCACCTCCATTATATCAGTATCACCATCATCATGTCAGTATCAGCACCATCATCATTAATATCACCATCCACATCACCACCATCATCATATCATTATCACCATCAACATCAGCACCATTGTCATCGTCACCACCATGATCACACCAATATTACCACCGTAATCACCGTCAACATCACCACCATCATGTTAGTATCAGCACCATCATCATGTCAATATCACCATCAACAAAACCACTATTGTATCAATATCGCCACCATCATCACCGTCAACATCACCACCATGTTAGTATCAGCACCATCATCATGTCAATATCACCATCAACAAAACCACTATTGTAGCAATATCACCACCATCATCACCGTCAACATCACCACCATCATCATATCATCATCACTGTCAACATCACCACCATGTCAATATCACCGTCAACATCACCACCATCATGTCAATATCACCACCATTGTGTCAATATCACCACCACCATCATATCATCACCATCAACACCATCATGTCAGTATCACCACCATCATCACCTTCACCATCACCACCATCATGTCAGTATCATAACCATCATCACCGTCAACATCACCACCATCATGTCAATATCACCACCATTGTGTCAATATCACCACCACCATCATATCACCATCAACACCATCATGTCAGTATCACCACCATCATCACCGTCAACATCACCACCGTCATGTCAATATTGCCACCATCATCATATCATCACCATCACCACCACGACCACCATCGTGATCACTCTCCTCTGCTCTGGACTGCATTTATGTTCCTCCAGAATCCATCTTAAAGCTCTACCCCCATCCCCCACTGTGGCTTTATTTGGAGACAGTCTTGTGTCCAGGGAAATCAAGGTCAGGTGACGTCATGGCAGTGCGGTCTTAAAAACACAGGACGTGTGACCCTGTGAGACATACATTACTGCCCCCAGTTCTGGAAATCCACGATCAGCCTGCTGGCTGACCTGCATTCCTGATGCCGGTCTCTTCCCGGCTCATCCTCACCATGTCCTCCCGTGGTAAAGAGAAATCTCTGTCCACGTCCCTCTTCTCACAGGGACACAAGTCATGGGTTACTCCCAATCTTCTTTTGATTACATCCTGTTCCAAGCAAGATCACATTCACGGGTACCGGGCTTTCGTTAGGACTTTTGGGTTCAACACGGCTCATCCCAGTGCCATGGTGGGCACGCGGGAATATGAATGTAGCACCAGCTGGTCGTCTGTTTTCCAGAGCAACCTCTCTCTCCTTAGATAACAGCCTCCTACCCCGTGAGTGTGTTAGTCGCTCAGTCGTGTCCGATTCTTTGCAACCCCACGGACTGTAGCCCCGCCAGGCTCCTCCGTCCATGGGATTCTCCAGAAAAGAATACTGGAGTGGGTTGCCATGCCCTCCTCCAGGGCATCTTCCTTACCCAGGGATCGAACCCGGGTCTCCCGCATTGCGGGCAGATTCTTCACTGTTTGAGCCGCCCAGGAAGCCCCCTGTCGTAGTGGAAATGCCAACACTGAGAAAAGTAACACCGGTGGGTATCACCTCGCCTTCTCTCCACGAGCTGAGTGAGTGAAAAAGAGAACACCAGAGCATCGATAATTCACAGCCTGGACCAGCACTTTTCCACCAGCATCGAAAGCTGTTTCTGTCTTTGGCTTTCCATATTTCCTGCAATCAGAGGCTTGTTTCTAACAGTGTATGCCTCTGTGCCCAAGAGGATTGGGAAAATTTTTTAAGTATAAAGAGAGTTCTCTTAAAAGAAGACAAGTCTTTCTGCCTTTCAGTAACTGCTATGAATGTGGGTGTGCGCAAGTCTGTTCAACTCCCAGCTTTCCGTTTTCCTTGGGGATATTAACTGAGGAGTGACATTTCTGGGCATTGTGGCAATTCTGTTGTAACGTTTCACGGATCTGCCATACCTCTTCGAGGTGTAAAGGTTTAAGAAATTTTGCTGCATTCTGGAGCTCTTTCAAGAAAATTTACGTCTGTCTGGCTCCCAGGAAGCGTGGAGCCTTTTTGGAAAAAGGTTTTACTTCAAACAGATATGGAGAAGGAAATGGTAACCCACTGCAGTATTCTTGCCTGGAAAAGTCTGTGGACGGGGAGGCCTGGCGGGCTGCAGGCCATGGGGTTACATGACCGAGCGTGTGTGCTTGAGGTTGGAGGGAGATGGGTTGGTAGCAATAAATTGTTAGAACTAAAAAAAGGAAAAAGGTGTCAGGCTGTCTGAGTCTGCTTGGAAAACTGCTAAGTCACACAGCCTTCGATGTGTGGGCCCCTCACCTGAGGTTGCCGCCAGACAGAGCCTCAGCTTTCCGCCTGTAAGCGGAGACACGGGTATACTTACCTGTTACCGCCTCCAGCTGGTCTGGACCTCACAGCCGAGCCCCAGGCTTGCAGCTGTATTGAGGCCACCTTGGATGTGCCCCCCCAGGCTGGAAGTAGAGCACAAACGGGACCGGACAGCAGAACTAAAGAATTTCCCGAGCCAAGGCGAGCCGGTGCTAGGGCTTCTTAAAAAAAAAATAACGGCTGCTGGTGCAGGAGACTTCAGGAGACCGTTTCTCTGCTGGGTCTGTCTTTGCTGGTTGGATCTCCAGCTCTCGGCCCGATGTGCTGTGTTGTTGTTCGGCCACTGGGTCTCGTCCGACTCTTTGTGACCCCACGGACTGCGGCCCGCCAGGCCTCCCTGTCCATCAGCAACTCCCAGAGCTTGCTCGAACTCACGTCCGTGGAGTCGGCGATGCCACCCAACCGTCTCATCCTCTGCCGTCCCCTTCTCCTCCCCCCGTCAGTCTTTCCCGGCATCAGGGTCTTTTGCCTTCTGTCCTGTAGATGGAGCCAAAAGCTAACTTTTCTGCAGGCCTCAGCTCACCTGGGGGAGAAAACCCAAAATTCTCAGCCCCGTTTCAACCCCAGACATCCCAGAGCCCCTTAGCGCGAGGATTTTTAAAAGCCGCTGCTGATACTGACGGGACAGTGAACGCACAAAAGGTCAGCACACACTTCAGACCTTTTGCAGAGAGGGCAGAAAAGACACTTCACTGATGTTTTGCTTTCCCTCTCGGAGAAGAGAGCCAGCTCGTTCATTTATAAAGCAGACGTACGGGTTCCTGGCAGTCACTTCCAGTCACAGCGGGCTCCATGAGCCGCTGGCTTGAGTCTTTTTTCATATCGTTTTATGGGAACTCAGGACTGTGAGGGTTTTTGCTTCTGAGCAGCGAAGGGGATCAGCAAGAACAACACACGGCCGTGGTAACAGGACTGTGACTTCGAGTCTGTTTTGCTTAATGAGTGTTTATAAAAGGAGGCAGGGCTCAGACCGTGAAGAATGTGCCTGCCAGTGCAGGAGACCTGGGTTTGATCCCTGGGTCAGGAAGATCCCCTGGGGAAGGGAACAGCCACCCACTCCAGTATTCCTTCCTGGAGATTTCCAGGGAGAGGGGAGCCTGGTGGGCTGCAGTCCACGGGTTCGCAAAGAGTTGGACGCGACTGAGTGACGTTCATCATTTCGTCATGATCATAAAGGGGAGAGATGGTCAGGAAAGACAAGGTTACTGTCTTTGCGAATGCGGTAGGATAAAGACAAGGACCCGCTGTCCAGCCCAGGGAACTCTGCTCAACACTGTGATAACCTGATGGTCACCAGGGGGGAAGGATGTGGGAAGGCACAGTCAGGGAGTCTGGGATGGACGTGGACACACGGCTGTGTTTCACATGCAGAACCAGCAAGGACCTTCTGGGCAGCCCAGGGAAATCTGCTCAACGCCACGGGGCAGCCGGGATGGGAGGGGAGTTTTGGGGAGAAGGGATACGTGTGTATGTGTGGCTGAGTCCATTCACTGCCCACCTGAAACCATCACAGCATTGTTCATAGCCTATATGCCAACACGAAGTAAAAGTTAAAAACCTTAAATTGGAAAAGAAGTGTTTATAAAAGGAAAGAAGTCACAGAGGCCAGTGTTGCCCTGTTTATCTCCGGGGCTGGGGTCTAAGTCTCTGCGTAGGTTAATTCACTGACGTAAGCTCCCCTGCTCCTGAGATGCAGTGTCGGCCAATCACAGCTGAGTTCTGTGGACTCCCCGCTCCCTCTTGTCTTCCCTCAGGACGTGGACCCTCTGCGGGACCCCCGAGTACCTGGCCCCCGAGGTCATTCAGAGCAAGGGCCACGGCCGAGCTGTGGACTGGTGGGCGCTCGGCATCCTGATATTCGAGATGCTCTCGGGGTGAGTACCGCTTGCGTGGGCAAGATGCCTGCGGCTCCCCGCCCTGTTTGCTTGCTCTGGGGGTGCTCAGCCCCCGGGATTTGATGCATGGGGGTCAGCGGACAGACATACTTGGAGTGGGTTGCCCTGCCTCCTCCAGGGGATCTTCCCGACCCAGGGATGGAACCCTCGCCTCCTGCACTGCACGCAGATTCTTTGCCATCTGAGCCACCAGGGAAGCCCCAGCTGGGTAGCGGGAGTGTTGGATAAAGAAATCCTCTTTAGGACGTTCGGGAGGAACAGCGTTCCAGAAAGGAAAGAGTGTGTTCTTTCCTGAAAACCCCAAACGTGCCTCGGGGGATGTTTGGAATTCCATTGACCTCTCCGGTCCAGATTCCGGAGAGACGCACCCTATATCAGCATGATTAACCACTCAAGTCTGGCATTTCTGTGAGGTGTTGCTAGGAATTCCGTGAGGCGGTCAAGAATCTGCCTGCCAGCGCAGGAGAAGAAAGAGGCGGGTTCCATCCCTCGGTCGGAGCGGGTTTGATCCCTGCGTTGGGAAGATCCCCGTGGGGAAGGGGAATGGCAGCCTGCTCCAGTATTCTGGCCTGGAGAATCCCATGGACAGCGGAGCCTGGCGGGGCTACAGTCCACGGGGTCACAAAGAGTCAGATACGACTGAGCCCGCACGCACGCCGTCTCCCCGCGGGGCAGACAGCACAAGCGTCTTCCCCGCAGACGTCCGTGGGCCTGATGCTTCCTGGCATCCTGCGCTCTCCGGGCTCTTTGTTGGACGCTGTCCTTGGCGGGCAGGTGGGGCGGTGGAGGGAGGCGTGCCCGCCCAGTGGGGCGGTGGAGGGAGGCGTGCCCGCCCAGGTCTCTCCTCCATCCCCTTGCCCTTCTCCAGTTCTTTCTCTCGCTTTGATCACACGCCTCTGTAGTCAACACATAGGCCGAAAAAAGCCCCTCCGTGCACCCCAGCCCAGGAAGTCCCGGTCAGAAACACAAGGCTGAAAGGCGTTCCCTGCGGTGTCAGAAATGCAAGATGTTAAAGAAACGTAAACTGTAAAAAGAAATGTAAAAGGCTACATCTTTCTGCACCTGTGTTTGACCGGTGTTCCACCGGTGTCCCCGCAACGGGTGGGTGTGTTCCTTACTGAACGTTTCTGACCAGCAGAGGGTACTGTTGGCCAACCGTTGAATCCCAGCGGCCAGAGCACTTTCACTAGAATGGACTTGCTGTGTCTTCTCTTTTGTCTGTGTTATTACAGGGGAAAATACTGTCATTTCACAGAATATAATAATATGGAATATTGTAGCAAAGATCATGTTGGAATATAGTATACGATTGGAACGTACGTTGTTGGGAGATAATGGCATATTATTAGAACATATGGGGCTTCCCTGGTCGCTCGGACGGTGAAGAATCTGCCTGTCAATGCAGAAGACCCAGGTGCGATCCCTGGGTCGGGAAGATCCCCTGGAGGAGGGCATGGCAACCCACTCCAGTATTCCTGCCCGGAGAATCCCATGGACAGAGGAGCCTGGCGGGCTACAGTCCACGGGGTCAGAAAGCGTGGGACACGATTGAGCGGCCAAAGTGTAGTACAACCTAAGTACGTTCTGATACTACTTGAGCCTGCATATTCTATAGGATGCTGGAACATGCTACAATAGACATTATTAGAAGAGAGTAGGATTAGAATACAGTATTAGGATACATTGCAATGATTATTACATGGTT
Organism: Hydropotes inermis; assembly: GCA_020226075.1. Classification (NCBI taxonomy): domain Eukaryota; kingdom Metazoa; phylum Chordata; class Mammalia; order Artiodactyla; family Cervidae; genus Hydropotes; species Hydropotes inermis. Next base: position 132,067,642 of record CM035303.1, read on the forward strand.
ACGTGGTTATTCAACCACTTACATAATGGTTATTATGTAAACATAATTATTAGGTGTCTAATATTTTAATACCCTGTATCCTAATAGTATCTTAATGGGATGTGTGCTGTGTATGTGCCAAGTATAGCTTCAGTCGTGTCTGCCTCTTTCTGACCCCGTGGACTGTAGCCCACCAGGCTCCTCTGTCCTTGGGATTCTCCAGGCAGGAATACTGCGATGGGTTGCCTTGACCTCTTCCAGGGGATCTTCCCGACCCAGGGATCGCACCTGGGTCTTCTGCATTGACAGGTGGATTCTTTACCTTCTTAGCCACCAGGAATGTTGAGTTGGTCAAAGATGTCTATGAAAAAAAAGATCACAGATAGATGATGGGGGGGGAATGGCAAAATTGGCATGTATTTTTTTGTGTGTGGTGGGGAGGTGGTTAGATACTCTGAGGCATGTGGGATGTTCCCGGTTCAGGGCTCGGACCCGTGTCTCCTGAGTTTCAGGCAGAGTGTTTACCGCTGACCCACCAGCTAGGCCCTGCGGTGCATTTTTTAAAAAGAACATTTATTTGGCTGAAATGGGGGTCAGCTGTCAGTTGCAGCCCGCCGGCTCTTTCATGGCGGCCTGCAGACCCTCAAGTTGTGTTGCTTGGACTCTGTGCATCCAGCGCATCAGGCTCACGTGCTCCAAGGTCTTAGGTCCTCCAGCAGAGATGGAAGCGGCGGCGTCCGTGTCGTGAGGCTGATTGTCAACCACTGGACCGCCAGCACAGTTCCCGGCCTGTGGGAACTGTGCATCTTTCTAAGACGAGGTGCTGGAGCCCGCCTTCGTGGGGCAGTGCTGGTGGTCCTTCTGTCTACAGCTCGCCGCGGCTGACGTCAAGATGCAAGTTGTGCCCACGTGTGTGGGCGGCACTCACTGCCGGCTTTATGAAGACCTTCGCCGTGTGGTCAAGTAATTATCCTCCAGTTACATTAGTCAATTACAAAAAAAAAAATACTTGGAAGGAGGCTTCCCTGGCAGTCCAGTGGTTAAGACTCCGAGCTTCCACTGTGAGCCATGTGGGTTTGATCCCCAGTCAGGGAGCTGTTACCCCGTATCCCACGTCGTGCAGCCAATAAGTAAATAAAGAAAACTGGGGAAAAAAATTGGAAGGTTTCTGTTGGGTTGAAGATAGAAGTTTGAAGATACTTTCAAATCTGGCTGGGCGTCCTTGATAGCTCAGTTGGTAAAGAATCCGCCTGCAATGTAGGAGACTCCAGTTCGATTCCTGGGTCAGGAAGATCTGTTGGAGAAGGGATAGGCTACCCACTCCAGTATTGTTGGGTTTCCCTTGGCTCAGCTGGTAAAGAATCCGCCTGCCATGCAGGAGACCTGGGTTCCATCCCTGGGTGGGGAAGATCCCCTGGAGGAGGGAAAGGCTGCCCACTCCAGTGTTCTGGCCTGGAGAATTCCATGGCCTGTGGGCACTCCCTCGTGATGAGTTTTTTCCGCTCGTTAAAGCTGCTGCTCGCATACCTCTCCCATGACGGTGGCGTATGACGCCAGCTTTCTCAGAGCTCCGTATGCCTGCCGTGTTCTCCGGGAATCCGTGGAGCAGTGCATGACGCGTTTTCCCCGTCTCTCCGTGGAGACCGCCCCGCGGCGTGTCCTCATTCAGAGCCTCCACTCAGGGCAGGAACACCAGCCCCCCCGGCCACTGCTGCAGCCGGCCTCTGGCTCACGGGCAGAGGCCCGGCTCGGGGGTTTGTTCACGCGAAGGCGTTCACACTCGGCGAGGCCTGGGTGTCTCTGGGCCTGCGTAGGTTGGCGATCCACGGAAGCTGCTTACTCTAGAAGTGCAGCTGGCCGGGTTAGTTGTAGTTAAGAGACCGTGGTGGGCTTCCCAGGTGGGCTCAGGGGTGAGGACCTTGCCTGCCAAAAGAGGAGACGCAGCAGGTTGGATCCCTGGGCTCGGGAAGATTCCCCTGGAGGAGGAAATGGCAATCCACTCCGGTATCCTGGCCTGGAGCATCCCACGGATAGGGGAGCCCAGGGGGCCTACAGTCCACAGGGTTGCAGAGAGGCGGACACGCCTCAGTGACCGAACAGCCGTCAGCGAGTGGCCACACAGCTGGTCACAAGGACTTATCATGGCCATCGCCTTTGCTACGTTTGCCCGCCCTCTGCAGTTGGGACAGAGCGCTCCGCGCTTGGCCCCTTGGAACCATGCCTTCATAGCTGGCCCTGACTCATCTGTGACTCCCGGGTGAGAGAGGAGAGTGCACACGGAAAAATAAAATTCTCTTCTGCCCATGTCAGGCGGAAGGAGCCATCCTCATAAGCTGTTTTTATGTCTCTAACAGGTTTCCTCCGTTTTTCGATGACAACGCTTTTGGCATTTATCAGAAGATTCTTGCTGGCAAGATAGACTTCCCCAGACATTTGGAGTTCACTGTCAAGTAAGTCAGCCGTCTTCTCCGGTCATCGGGGGCGTTTATTTCTAAAGCCCCCGAGAAACGCCCCAGTGTTTCTGGGTACCATCCTGGCTTGTCCCGCTGAGCTTAGCTGTTGCTCTTTGGATGGGTCATCTTTTCCGCCCGAAAAGGGGAAAGCTTTTCATGACTCTGCTGGGATGACACTTCACCTCTCCATGAGTCGCAGCCGTATTTTACATCTTTTGAGATGACGGGTGTGTGTATCATTAGCGAATAAAGGCTGTTCATCATCACATTGAATAAGGAAGCAGTTTTGTTATTCGAGAAGAAGGCCCTTGTTCCTCCCAGCTAGCAAGCTTGGCGGCTGGCGCGGGCGTCCGTGACTGCGTGCTAAGTCGCTACAGTCGTGCCCGGTTCTTGGCGACCCCGTGGACTGCAGCCCGCCAGGGTCCTCTGTCCGTGGGATCCTCCCGGCGAGAATACTGGAGTGGGTTTCCATGCCTTCCTCCAGGCGGTCTTCCCGATCCAGGGATCAAACCCGGGTCTCCTGCATCTCCTGCCTTGGCAGGCAGATTCTATACTGCTGAGCCCCCGGGGAAGCCCTTGTATAATGTGTAAGTAGTATGCGTGATTATGTTACTTAAATAGAATTTTTAAGGGGGAAATAGAAAGAAATGCTTTCTTGAAACACGCTTCGCCGTAACTCTGTTGAGTCCTCATCTGCTGTGTGAATAGAGGCTTCTCTATCCTTCTGGGTTCTGATTTTGTTGTTGTTGTTGTTCATTTGCTCCGTCGTGTCTGACTCTTTGGGACTCCGTGGACTGCAGCGCGCCAGGCCTCCGTGTCCATCACCAACTCCCAGAGTCCACCCAGACTCATGTCCGTTGAGTCGGTGATGCCATCCAACCATCTCATCCTCCGTCGTCCGTCTCCTTCTCCTGCCTTCAATCTTCCCCAACATCAGGGTCTTTTCTAATGAGTCAGTTCTTTGCATCAGGTGGTCAAAATATAGGAGAATCAGCATCAGTCCTTCGAATGAATATTCAGGGTTGAAGTCCAGTGAGTCAGTATTCTGATACCGTCTGCTATTTAGAAGGAAAATCTCAGTGACCCAGCACACACAAAAATACTTCCCTTGCTTTCGGGAAGGCAAGGACGTCCAGACACGAATCCCACAGATAAGTAGACCCACCAGGCAAAGCGTGATAACTGATTTTGGTAAAATCACACGTTGTGTAGTTGGCCGGGGTTGGCCTGGCAGGTATATTTGAAATGAAGGTCAGACATCCCCAGGGCAGACAAGAGTTTCTCCTGCTCATGTTCAAAGGCTGTTTGTCTCTACGTTGATTTGATCAACCTCTGCGCCTTAGCTGGGTTGCAACTCTGCATCGCATAAATTGGTTAGGTGTTAGGTTGTTTAGGAACAGATAATGGTGAGAAGGGGGCTTCGCAGGACCTGCCTGCCAATTCAGGAGACACAAGAGACCCGTGAGTTGGGGAAGATCCCCTGGAGAAGGGAATGGCAGCCCATTCCAGTGTTCTTGCCTGGAGACTCCCACGGACGGAGGAGCCTGGCGGGCTACAGTCCGTGGGGTCGCAGAGAGTCAGACACGACTGAAGTGACTTAGCACTCAACAGTGGTGAGATAGGAGCACTGGAAGATGTTTAGCCAACATGAAGCGCGACCCACTGGGCGGGTGTCCCTGCCAAACAGTGTGGCTTTTATTGCTGTTGACCTGCTGTGTTTCCACATTTCACTGTGTCTCTGTGTCTGTCTCCTTCCCCTCCGAAACAGAGACCTCATCAGGAAACTGCTCGTTACCGACAGAACGAGGAGACTGGGAAACATGAAGGTCAGTATTTGCATCCGCATATGTGGAACGGTAGGGCCTTCCCACGTGATGTTCACAGTCAAAAGTCCGCCTGCCACTGCAGAGACTTGAGAGACGCAGGTTCCATCCCTGGGTTGGGAAGATCCACTGGAGCAGGAAATGGCAACCCACTCCAGTATTGCTGCCTGGAGACTCCCCATGGACAGAGGAGCCTGGCGGGCTGCAGTCCACGGGGGTTGCAAAGAGTCGGACACGACTGAGCGTCTTGGCACGCATGAAGTGGTACTCACTTTAAATGCCTCTCATCTGACTTCAGACATGTCAACAGTGGCAGAACAGTCTTACCCATTCCTTGGCCAAATTTCAGATTTGATCCACCCAGAATCAGGTCTCCTCATCCCTCCAAAGAAGTCAGTGGCTCAGCAGTGGTGTATAAACTAATCATTGCTTGCTTTATTCACTTATGTATTTTTTTTTCTTTTTTAATTTTCATTGATGGACAATTGCTTTACAATATTAGGTTGGTTTTTCTGCCACACATCAGCCCGAGGCCGCCACAGGGATACCTATGCCCCCTACCCCTTGAACCTTCCTGTTGTGATTCACATAGCACGTGCTTTACCCCTTTAAATCCGACAGGTCGGACGGGTTTTGCGATAATGTTTGCAAAATGGTGTTTTTAAAGAACAGGCTCATTCCTTCCAAGAGAAACCAGTACCCTGTAGCTACCACTTCTCTGAAGTTTGCAGACTTCCCTGACCGTCCAGTGGTTAAGACTCCAGGCTTCCGCTGCAGGCAGCCGGCTTCCGGCCCTTGGCTGGGGAATCAAAATCCCACAGGCTGCAAGGTCTTGAGGAAAAAAATAAAAAGCCATCTCTCAAGTTTGCATCATAGTCACGTGACTTAATCTCTGGGCAGCGGTGAGCAGATGACATCATTTTGTGAACCTCACTTTATACGTTTGTAAAACTAGCTTAGGTGGTGAAGCTTCTGCCTGCAACAGAGGAGACCCGGGTTCTATCCCTGGGTCAGGAAGACCCCCCTGGAGGAGGGCATGGCAACTCACTCCAGTGTTCTTGCCTGGAGAATCCCGTGGACCAAGGAGCCTGGCGGGGCTACAGTTCATGAGGTCACAAAGAGTCGGACACGGTTGAGGGCCCAACACACACACACACACACAATGAGCCACAGCTTCAGCTGAAGGAAATTGTCAAGGTGAAAATCCCACTTCACGTTGGGAGGGCCTGGACCATTATTACGCTTTGGTCGTTGTGATCCAGAGCTCTGTAAGCATGAACACCATGTTGTCGTGTTTAACTGCTCACTCGTGTTCGACTCTTGGCAATCCCCGTGGACTGCAGCCCGCCAGGCTCCTCTGTCCGTGGGGTTCTCCAGGCAGGAGTACTGGAGTGGGTTGCCATTTCCTTCTCCAGGGTACCTTCCTGACCCAGGGATGGAGCCCACATGTCCAGCATTGGCAGTCGGGTTCTTTTACTGAGCTAGCAGGTAAGCCTTGAGCACCATGACTGAATCTCTGTCTGTAATGAAGAAAAGCACATAATGACGCTCAAATGCCTTCATTGGTAGTTTTCTCCGGGGACAGAGGCTCGAGTCCTAGCGAGCCCGTGTTTCTCTCTGCGTGGAATCGCTCCGCGCCTCTCTGTGATAAAGGCTTTCATGTCCTGCCGGCCTTCTCTGCGCTGATGATGGGTGTTCCTTTTGCAGAACGGAGCCGAGGATGTCAAACAGCACCGGTGGTTCCGGCTCGTGGACTGGGGCGCGGTCCCCGAAAGGAAGCTGAAGGTACGGCCAGACGTCAGTCTGCCGGCTCGTAGTCAGTCGGCCGGCTCGTACCCAGGGGGGGGGTGCCTCAAGCGCTCCTGGACACAAACACAGGCTCTGAGTCTGTGGCTCAGTTCCTTAGGATGAATACCTAATGGAGTGGTTCAAATCGTTACTACGTTCACACTGTTGAGTGAGGACCTTAGCTGAAGAGTCAGTGGCTTTCCTGGAGGCTCACTTGGTAAAGAGACCTCGTGGGATGCAGAAGTCCCGGGTTCGATCCCTGGGTCAGGAAGGTTCCCCTGCAGAAGGGACTGATGAAGAACTCCAGTCTTCTTGCCTGGAGAATCCCATGGACAGAGGAGCCTGGTGGGCTGCAGTCCATGGAGTGGCAAAGAGTCTTAAAAGAACCATCTGTACGTTAATTGAGAAATTACAAAACAAAGGATATGCCAAGGTCAGTGGTTACATCAGAGATCAGTGGTCCCAGTTCAGCCCAACAAGTCTAGTCATAAAGTTTGAAATGTGAGAATTCTCAGAAGTAACAGAGCAAGAAGTGTGGCAGCGTTGTTGTAGGCAGAACGCAGCTAGACTTGCTCCACGTTCAGTTTCTGCAAAGCCTCAACTTGAAGAGACACAGTATGTGCAAAGTGCAATAGAATGAGGCATGCTGAAATGTAACAACTTCCTGGGGCAGACTTGCCCCATGCTGGGTTTCTGCAAAACTTTGATTACATCTTTTTTTAAAAAGGGGAGTGTGTACGTGTGCGTGTGCGCGCGCTTAATCACTGAGTCGCTTCCGACTCTTTGCAGCCCCATGGACTGTAGCCCACCAGGCTCCTCTGTCCATGTGATTCTCCAGGCAAGAATACTGGAGTGGGTTGCCATTTCTTCCTCCAGGGGATCTTCCCGGCCCAGGGATGGAACCCATGTCTCCCACATGGCGAGTGGATTCTTTACAGTGTGAGCCACCGGGAATCCCGGGAACACTGGAGTGGATAGACTATGCTTTCTCCTGGGGTTCTTCCCAACCCGGGAATCGAACCAGCATCTGCATTGCAGGCGGATTCTTTTCCAGCGGAGCTATAGAGTGCGGATAAAACTAGGTGTGCCTGAACGTAGCAAGCTTCCTGAAAGTAGCAAGCTTCCTGGTGCAGGCTGGCTCCCTGCAAGGTGCAAGGTTTCTGCAAAGCTTTGATTTAAATTAAAAAAGCAAATATACATAGTACCTGTATACTGCAATAAAACTAGGCGTGCCTGAATGTAACAAGTTCCTGGTGCAGACTTGATCCATGCAAAGGTTTCTGCAAAGCTTTGATTAAAAAAAACAAATGTAGTATGTTAAAAGTGTGATAGAACTCGGGCTTGCCTGGACGTTCACAACTTCCTGGTGCAGACTGGCAATGTTTCTGCAAAGGTTTGATTTATTAAAAAACAGTATCTGCAAAGTCCAGTCAAACTGAAGCGCGGCTGAATGTAAGACCACCCGGTGAACACAGTTCCCCTCTCACCACGGTGCTGTATCTTTGCGGGTCCCTCAGCCTCCCATTGTCCCCAAGCTGTGCGGTGAAGACGATACCTCCAACTTCGAAGCGTATCCTGAGAACGACTGGGCTTCTGCCCCGCCGGTGTCGCAGAAGGAGCTGGATGTCTTCAAGAATTTCTGAGCTCGGGACTCCCCCGCCTGGGAGGTAGATCTGTGTTTTATGTATTGACTTTTTTGAAATATCAAGGCCTCTTTTATTTCATTCATTCATTCTGTCACTTGAAAGTATGTCCAAGTGTTAGTCGCTCAGTCGTGTCTGACTCTGTGTGACCCAGCAGGCTGCTCCATCCGTGGGATTCTCCAGGGAAGAATACTGGGGCGGGTTGTCATTTCCTCCTCCAGGGGAATCTTCCCAACCCAGGGAATGGAACCCGGGTGTCCTGCATTGGCAGGTGGATTCCTTACCATCTGAGCCACCCAGGAAGCCCTGTGTTAGTTGAACTGTGTTTATTTTTAAATTTCTTACATAGTTTTTTTTTTTTTTAACACATACATGCATTTCTTCTTTCTGAAATTCTTTTCCCATATAGGTTATTAGCAAGTACTTACCAGAGTTCCCTGTGCTATAAAGTGGGTCTTGGTGGGTTGAACTTATTTACAAAACAGAAGCACACTTAGATTGTGAGTCTGGGCCCCTGTAGTTTTTCTCCATCACAAAACGTTTTGTCTGACGGTGAGGTCCTGTGGCAAGGTGCCAGGAAACTGGGACCCACTTTTGTTTCTGTCATAAATCTCTTTTCAAATTGTGGACGAACTCGGGCTAGTTCTACGGAACCTCGAGAGCCCGCCTTTAAAAAATTCCTTTCAGTTTTACTTTATCCGGCGTTCTCGCTCCGTAGAATTCAGGCGTGGGGGTCTTTGCCATAAGAGCGTGAAAGGCATCTTTGGCTTCTTTTGCGCTACTGTTGTTTGTTGTTGCTGTTGAGATGACAGATGTCCCCCAGGTGTTTTGGAAAGTTAACAAAATCCAGCCTTCCCTGGCAGTCCCGTGGGTAAGACTGCCTGCTTCCAGTGATGCAGGTTCGATCCTCGATTGGGGACATAAGATCCCCTCTGCCACACATGGTAAGCAGAAGATAAAAAAGAATAAACGTTTAGAATAAAGGTAACCAGCCTTTGTTTTATTTCTTGCCAGAAACAGGGTGATCTGAGCCTGCCCGGACTCACAGTGGCCCCCCGCGGGTGGGGGTCGGCCCCCATGGCCAACCCGAGGAAGCATCTTCTTCTTGGAGTGAGGATGTTTCCGCCTTTGTATGCGCCCGGATGTGTATAAAGAGATTGCAGACCTGTTGACGTTCGTGGCCCTGGAATTATTTAATCTACTGGAAATCGACTGCACAGTAGGACACTCTGAACATTTCGATTGGTTGTAGGTTTTCTTCTTTTTCCCGTTGTGTGTTGCTACTGGAATATCTTGGTTTCATTTTTTTCTTTTCCCGTCATAGACTTGACTTTTTATGTTTGGGCTGAACTTGTTCAGATTTAACCACAAATTGTGTGTGTGTGTGTGCGTTTGCTCATGTCTGTGTATAAAAACGGCGGTAGGCTTGGAGCACAGAAATTGTGTAGAGATGTACATGTTCCCACTTTCCAGAGATTATATTTATGTTTCAGATTTTTCTTTTTTTTTTTCTTAATGAATCTGTTCTCTTGCCGGACACAGTTTTAAAAGTTATGACATATGCATTTTTTATCATCTTATATGCATTTTATGGTTACATCCTGTGACAGTCTGTGTCCAGTATGTTTAGTGGTTTATACCCTTCAGCCTGGGGTCTTGAAACCAGAAGGCAAAAGAAGGAGATGTGAGTTTGAATTGTGCTGCAAGACTAGCCACTGACCGCAAATGCTCTTGAAGGAATTTTGTCTGTGGCCTTAAAAAAAATTTCAGACTCTGTAGGGAGATGGCTAGCTGTTCGTATTCCAGGTTCAATCCCTGGACCAAAAATGCATCTCCCGACACGGAAGAGTCTCTCTTCAGCATTGGCTCAAGGAACGTAACGCACATGTTTTCCTTTCCCCCTTTGGTTTTGGGAAAAGCCAGAAAGGGCAGGGACACGCTGGAACCGTCTGACCCTTCCTCAGAGTTTCTGCTCGCGTTCACCTCTCCTCCTCAGCGTTCTCGCTGTGTTTCTGGTTTCACAGACCCGTGCTGAATAAGCCTGCGCGATGCTCTCCTTTTCCCTTTGGACCCGAGGGGCCGGGGGGACCGTGGACCCCGCGGATCACGAACGCTGGGTGTTGAGCGTGCCTCCGTGGGCGAGGGTTGCTGTTGAAGTCTGCGTGGCCGCAGGAGCGGGGCCTGCTCAGAGGCGCTTGGCGTGCGTCCTGGCCTCGCTCCGTGCCTTCTTGACCCTCTCTCTCTTCCTTCTGCTTTCTCATGCTGACCTTTGCTGTGAGAAACACCTAAGCGGGCCGAGCTTTCTCTGTCGACTCAGCTGGAAAGACAAGCGTGGCTCGGACCCGCTGTGTAAAATCCGGTCGTCGGGTCCAGCCAGGCCCTTGCCCGGCGGAGGGTCTGTGCATTTAAGCAGTCGCTTCTCGAGCCTTCAGTGGCTGCGGGGGATCACCCACTAGACCTCCAAGACCCCCGCCGTCCCCTCGCCTCCCCCGCGCAGAAAGGTTCAGATCCTCGGCCCACAGGGTGGCAGGCAGAGTGTGCCCTCGGGATGTGTTGCTGCAAAGGGTTGGGTGCGCCCTCAGCTCTCAGCTGCTCAGGTCTCTGCAACTCAGGTATCCTTGGGTCACCGGGTCAGTTCTTTGCTGTCGACACTGTGCTCGGGGCCGCAAAGCTCTGTCTTTCCCAGCTTTTGCTTCCCTCGCCTCTGCAGGCACATCTAGGGGTGTGGAGAGCTGCTGTTTGGGAAAGTCATAACAGCTTTTATTTTAACGTAGCACAAATGTCAGAGGACATACACGGATATGTCAGATTTGTCCAGTTGCACCCTGAAGAATGGATGCTTCTGAACTGTGGTGTTGGAAAAGACTCTTGAGAGTCCCCTGGACTGCAAGGAGATCCAACCAGTCCGTCCTAAAGGAAACCAACCCTGAATATTCATTGGAAGGACTGATGCTGAAGGTGAAGCTCCAATACTTTGGCCACCTACTGGTGCAGAGCTGAGCCATTGGAGACCCTGATGCTGGGAAAGATCGAAGGCGGGAGGAGAAGGGGACCACAGAGGATGAGATGGCTGGATGGCATCACTGACTCGATGGACGTGAGTTTGAGTAAACTGCGGGAGTTGGTGATGGACAGGGAGGCCTGGCGTGCTGCAGTCCACGGGGTCTCAAAGAGTCAGACACAATTGGGTGACTGAACAACAAGCAGCTCCTGGATCAGAAGACAAGGGGTGTGTGTGCTTGAAAGAGATACGAAGGGAAATGACACCGATAAAAGCTTTGAGCCGAAGGTGCTAAGTCACCCCCTTCTCGTAAATGACCTCGTCTTCAAAGAGCGGTCCATTCCGCAGGCGAGAGTGAGTCCAAGATTGAAGTAAAATAAACCTCACAATGGACAACTCATTAAAAATTTAGTTTGAAAGGGTGCCCTTGGAGAAATGTTCCCGGAGAACTGTTAGTTTGAGTCTGTACTTTGCCATCACCACACTCTTTGGATTAAACGGTGAGCCAGCGGGGACTGAAATTTTATCATGCCATTTCTGAACTATTACGTCGTTGAATGTTAGAAGGTTAAATGATCAGCGGGAATCTGCACAGAGATAGAGACCCATGAGGAAAAGCATTAAGTCTTGTGTCCTCTGACTGTAAAAATAAATGCCTGTTATTTGGAGCCTTATGCTTAAGAAAATACAAAATAAATGAAACACCTTTCTTGAATACAATACAAAAGTTGTAAATACAGACATTGATCCCGATGCATATTTTTTTGGCTTGGTTCTTCCTCTCCGGGATGTAATTTATGAGATGAAAATAGCACAAGAACGCATGAAAATGCATTGCCTTAATTTTGAAGAGCTATGCAGGGCAAAGGTTCAGATACCATGGCTCGCTTCTTTATAAAAACATGGTCGTTGACCATCAGCCATGCAAAGCAGATTGGTAAGGAAGAGGAATTCCAAGATGGGGTATGCCTCACCTTTGACAGCCCTGCTGCCCATTTAGCCATCGAAAGCATCATGTGCTGGTGGCTGGGCCGTAAATTAAATGGTCTGACGTCACGCAGTGCTGGGCGTGATCAGAATGAGTCTTAAAGACATGGACGGCTCGCTGCCCTGTACAACCAGAAAATCGCTCACTCCCCGGAGGCATGCTGTGATGTTAGAGTCTTGGATCAAAAGTAATCAGGGTGTGCTAGGTTTTGAAGAAAGTTCACGGTCACGGGGACAGCATTCCAAACCGGAAAAGGAGAGATCTGTTTTTTGTTTGCTGCCGTTCGACAAGTTGGCAAAATCTCCTTAAATGACAATACTCTTTAAAATGTCTTGGGGCTCCCCCCACCCCATCCCTGGTGGCCCAGTGGTTAAGACTTCACCTTTCTCTGTTGAGGGGGGGCGGGGTGTGAGTTTAATCCCTGCTCCGGGGAGCTGAGATGCCACATGCCTTACTGTCAGAAAGCCAAAAATATAAAGCAGAAGCAATGTCACAAATTCAGTTGAGACTTCAAAAACGGTCCTTATCCTCCCCCACTCCCGAAAAAAAATTCTTATGAAGTCTTTAGGAAATGCATTGATTTCAAGAGGTGGATCGGGGTGGGTCTTGGTTTCCTCAGGGAAATAAACCCAGCCTGCTTTGAGAGCCATCTGTAAAAACGCAGAAGGAGATAAAATGCTAGCCGGTCACCCCGGCATACGGCGCGTGGTCCCGGCAGTTGGGATATCCCGCTCAGCAAACGTGTATCATTGGCCAGCAGCGGGGAAAAAAAATAAAAAACACAAAAACCATGATTTCTGCTGTCGATTTGTCAAAATATGCAAAGGGAAAAAAAAAACCCCAGTAACCAGATAACCGGCATGCACGTCTCACCATCACGATGCTTTAAAACTCCTCCCAGTATTGCTTCCGGAGCAGGTTTGGCGTCACCTGTTTTTCACTGTCTCGGGCGATGTTTGCTTTCCTTGTCTGCACCTGTACATCAGGACCAACCTGCCACCCATCCGAGTCACCAGAAGCGCCAAGCAGCTGAGTGATATGATAGGCACCCCACCCGGGTAAACCCTGAGGACCGCATTTACTCCTCATCGTAACAGCAGAATCTTTGCTGTACCTTCAGCTGCGGGAAAGACTGGAAATTTTTGTTTTGTCCCTAGCCTCTTCATTTTGCATCACAAAATTGACTGCATCATGTAAGTCTTTCCATCGTTCCCAGTTGAGATTAAAATGAGGTGCCTGTCTTGTTCAATTTTTTTCCCCTTCCGGTGGTCCCTCTGCCTGGCGCGTATTCTATACCTGCTGAAACGTTGTGTATTCTGTACACTCCTTTATCTGATTCTGACTCATCAGTTCAGCTTGAGTGGGCGCGATTGTACAGTTGTCTTAAGTAATATATTTGAGTCTGTGTGTGTCTGTCTGTGTCTTGGTGGAGGTTGAGTGGTGGGCGATACTTCCCCCAAGCGTCATGTTTTCACACCGAGCTTGTTCCCGCCGACCGCGTGTGGTCACCGCCACACGCTACCCTTGATAATCAGAAAGGAAATATTCTGGAACCATTCCCTCTGAGTTATTGTGTCTGCGTTCGTCTTCTGTTGATACGGTCTTTGATCTTCCTTGGTGGACTCCTGTGTTATTTAAATAAAGCTCATGGCACGTGTGTGTTTTTTTTTTGCAACTGGGATCAGAACCGTTTCCGCTCACCGGCTGCCTTTCCTGGCTCCCCGAGATGCTTTCTCTGGCTCTGCGGGGCGGTCAGAGGCTCCTTCTTTTCTCGAGGGATGAAGCATCCAGGGTTGGTGTTACCTCCTTCCTGCCCGAGTCACGGGGAGCCCCACCCTGATCATTTCAGCTTCTCAAGTGGTTTGAAAAAGAAAAAAAAAAAAAAAAAAGCCTGTTTCTACACCTCTCCATTCCTTTCACAATGAAAATCACTGTGATTTGTGTGTGTGTGTGTATATATATATATATACACACACACACCCTGGGAAGATTATACTGCTGTCTAATTTATGGAATGATACCATTGATTCCAGGTTCGTTTAATAAAACTTTGTATCTTCTAAGATAGAAGTCTGACTCTGGTTTGATTCTTTGGTCATGAGAAAAGCTGTAAGCTTCTCTGCTTCCATCTAGCCCCGAGTGTCTGCAGTCTTTTTAAATTTTTATGTTTTGCTGAGATGTAAGTGACCACAAAATTATCTTTGTTTCAGGTTTACAGCATAAGTCATTCTACATATGTATATAAAGCAAAACAAGACAAAAAAACCCTCCAGTACATCTCGGTAACATCTGTCCCCTTACATGGTTACCAAGTGTTTTTCTTGTGCTGAGAACTTTCTGACTCTGCTCCTTTTAAAACAAGTTGCAGGTATGTGATACAGCCTTGTATTTGCTCCTGCAGAGGGCCAGATGGCCAGTATTTTTGGCATTACCTGTGCAGCGTGCAAAAGCGGCCGCAGGCAACGTGCTCAATGAAGGGGTGTGGCTGCGTTGAAATAAAGTTTTATTTATACAAGGAGGCTGGGGGGCCGCCGGGTTTGGCAGCCTCTCATCTGCGGCCCTGTGGTGTCTCTACCAAGGCAGCTTTGGAGCTTGTCCCAAGTGTGGCTGCATCATTGTCATCACAAAAATATTTTAAAATTTCATTCTCCTCACTCACTCACATAGCTTGGCTTGACACCCGGCTTTCCAAGTCACCTTTGCAGTGTGGTTAACTTAAAGAGAATAATTCCTGCCTTTATCACTGTAAGTCAAACCCATGTGTGATTTTTCTAACACTTGAATCACATTGTTGCAGCTGAGTGTGAGACTTCACAGGGCTTCCCTGATGGGTCAGAACGTCATCAGTTTTATCTCGCTGTTGGGAAGATCCCCTGGAGGAGGGAATGGCATCCCACTCTAGTGTTCTTGCCTGGAGAATCCCATGGACAGAGGAGCCTGGCGGGCTACAGTCCACGGGCTCACAAAGAGTCAGACACGACTGAGTCACTCGGCACACACAGAACCCTTGATAACCACCATGTCATTTTTTTTATTTTTTTAACTAGCCTTTTTAGATTCCAATAAATGAGATCATGCGATATTTGTCTCTCTCTCTCTGTCTGTCTAACGTATTTCCCTTAGCCTAATACCCTCCAGGTCCATTTCCGTGGTGGAAAAATGGCCGGATCTCCTTTTTCATGGCCGAGTAATATGCCATGGTGTTATCTTCTGCACCTTCTTTATCCATCCATCTGTGTACAGACGCTGAGGGTGTTTCCGTATCTTGGCTGTTGTGAATCATGCTGCAGTGAGCACGCGGCTCCAGATATCTTTTTCCAAATGGAAATCAAACCCACCGTGAGATATTAACGCACACCTGTCAGAATGGCTTTTCTCGACGAGACGTAAGGTGACAAATGTTGGTGACCATGTGGAGAAAAGGGAACCCTCGTGAACCGCAGGTGGGATTGTAGACTGGTGCGACCTCTGTGGAAGACAGCGTGGAGGCGCCTTGAAAATCAAAAGTAGAAGTGCCGTTGTGGTGCTCATTTATGTCCCACTCTCTGCGAGCCCATGGACTGCAGCCTGCCCGGCTCCTCTGTCCACGGGATTCTCCAGGCAAGAACGCTGGAGTGTGTTGCCGTTCCCTTCTCCAGGGGATCGCGAACCACCATGAGATCCAGCATTTCCACTCCTGTGCGGACGCTATGATTTAACATTTAGAAATAGGACATTCTCCTCCCCCTGTCTCCTTTAAAGAAATTAAGGCTGAGAAAGACTAAGTCATGCAACATCTCGTAGTTAATAAATCGTGGAGCTGAGATTCAAACTCATCCCCGCTCATTCCATTGTACCACGCATCACAAGAATAAAAATGTTAGGACAGTCTTTGAAGAAATGAAGAGCTAGGTTCTCTGTGTTCAGCTGAGAGCATTGGAGGCTGAAGATCTCCACTCACTGTATTGATACGGACAATTGGATGCTTTGGTTTGTCTTCAGATGAGATGGTTGGATGGCATCACCGACCCAGTGGACACAGGTTTGGGTTAGGGTTAGGGAGCTGCGGATGGACAGGGAGGCCTGGCGAGCGGCAGTCCGTGGGGTCGCAAAGAGTCAGACACGACCGAGCAACTGAACTGAAGGCAAAAAGCCCTGATCTACTTGAACCCGGGTCTGTCAACCCTTTTGAGAGTCACATTTATCACCGGCAAATTACCTTCCAAAAATACAGACCAGAGGCTGTTTTATGAGCTTGTGAAGCTACAAGTTTGGATAAACATTAAAAACAATTTTTTTTTTAAAATCGGAGTATAGTTGAGTTACAGTATTATAGTAGTTTCAGGTGTATAGCAGAGTGAATCAGTTATATATATACATTTATCTGCTCTCTGTGTGTGTGTGTGTGTGTAGCAGAGTTTTTATTAAACTATGAAAAGTGACGAGAAGGCTTCTGACATAGAAATTACGAGAGAGAGGGAGAGTGCCCCACCTTGCTAGTGCTAGAAAGGGGGTGATATATGTTTTTAATTGGTTATGACAATAATTGAATGTCTCAAGGTTGTAAAAAAATTTTTACCAGACCCACTCCCATTATGCACATTCTGAGATAACAGGATTCGTCAGAAGGTTTTCAGGAAGGAGAAACCGTCCCCCAGCAGGGTACATACATGGTGGTTATATAATCCCTTTCTGCCAAATTAAACTGAGTTGTTTGTTGTGTAACCATCAGTTCTGGGCTTAGAGAAAAAAAAACATTTTATGTGACTAAGGCTAAGGAATGTAGAAATAAAGAAGGCATTTGTCCTTTCCTCCCCACTGAGAATTCCAGACCCCTGTCTCCTCTGCGAGAGCCCCAGACCCATCTCCTTCTTGGGGACCCTCATCCCCTTTCTCCTTCTCGGGGACCCCAGACTTCTCAATCTGCCTAGGAATTGACTCGCCGCCCCTTTTCTCTTTAGGAGAATTATATTGTCAAGGGAAAAGAGAGTCGTTTTCCTTCCATAACTGCTTCCTGCTGTAGAGGGCCGTCGTCCCTAAATCGTTGAGGCAACATTCTCCTAACCCTCACGTTGAGGGTCTCTGATCCAGG
This sequence comes from Hydropotes inermis, assembly GCA_020226075.1. Taxonomy (NCBI): domain Eukaryota; kingdom Metazoa; phylum Chordata; class Mammalia; order Artiodactyla; family Cervidae; genus Hydropotes; species Hydropotes inermis. The sequence goes on from CM035303.1 coordinate 132,084,388, forward strand.
GGCCCCAAGATGGTAAGTTGGAGGAGGTTGCGGACCTCCAGGGAGCCTGGACAAGCCATCTGTGACTTCACGGTTTTCAAACAGTTACAAACAAACCGCGTTGTACAGTTACAGAGGTAAGGCAAAGTAGTCATTAAGCCACGTTAAAGCATAATCAGAATTAAAAGTGACATTATGTCCATAGTTAAGGTACAAAATGTTATACCAGTCCCATCCTAGGATTGTTAGATGTCATCACGGAGTTGAGGAAAGTCCTTTCCTTGAAGCAGAGAAACCCACCATGGGAAGCCTTCGATTGATGGGGCGGTTGCAAAGCTCAAAGCCGAGTCATGTAGTTAATTTTAAGGCTTCAGGATCTGTGACAGTATCGACTCACGAAAGCATTCTGTCATAGAGACAGCCCCTTCTTAGGAACAATTTGACCCTCTTTAACACTACGGGTTAAACTGGAAACAAAACAGTCTTGCGTTTCCTGACTTAGCTTACGCAGATGCCTCCTAATAATGTAATCAGCCTTTTTAGCTTTTCGTGAAGATTGGGGTCTCTGGGACCAGTGTAAGGGATTTTCTGTCCCTCGAGGTTCTGACACCCCTTGAGTTCTCAGTAGCTCTAAAGGTGGGGGTGGAGTTTTAAGATCCCACTTTTCATCCTGAGAAGTCAGTACAGTAAGACTTTGCTCAACAGTAAACTTAGGAGTTTTAGGCGTTAGCGAAACAATGGTGGCAATTACCCTTAAACTCTGTGGCTGTAGTCTTTTTTTTTTTCCAATAACAAAGTAAACTCTGATCCTGTGGGCCAGCTGAAAGCAGGATGTTGCAAGACAGTGGTTTGACGATCCTTAAAAGCCTTTTGCGTCTCTCTGGGGACCAAACCGGTTTGTGTTTGGAGCTGCTGAGTCTCCGTTATAAGTTTATATAAAGGCCGGGCTAGTTCCCCATAACCCGGAATCCAAATGAGGCCGTAGTCTCTAATGGCCAAGAATCCTCTCAGTTGTCTTAGGTGGAGGATGATTTAGTATAGGTTCAACTCTGGAAAGCAAACTTCAAATCAGCGGCTGAATAATATTTGGCTCGTTCAGGAATTTCAGACAATAAAGTATAAGGCTTAGACACTGCTTATTCGTCGATCTTGAACAAGTCTCCATTTATCATTCGACTTTTCTACACCCAAAATAGGAGTGTTTTAGGGACTGTTGCAGGGAATTGATAGCCCCTGTTCCTTTAAGCTTTAAGTGATGGTTTTAACCCTTCTGTAACACCTCAGGCTTTAATGGAAACTGCTTTTGATGTGAGAATAGGAAAGGCTGGCCAGGACAGAAACAGCATTTTGTGCTCGACCCACGGATTTTCCATCAGCCCACACTTTAGTATTTACATTTTGTTCAGCCTATCTCCACTCTTGTTAAAGTTCTTTTTCCATATAGGTCATTACAGAGTACTGAGCACAGCTCCCTGGGCTACACAGTAGACCCGTGATTGCCTCTGTCATGTTTAGTAATGTGTATATGATTAAACTTTTGAAATTAAGCTTCTTATTTTCTATTGAGCACAGTTCCCTGAGCTCTCCAGCGCGCCCTTGCTGGTTCCCCGCGTTGAATACAGCGGGGTGTCCACGTCCATCCCAAACTCCCCGACTATCCCTTCCCCGCATCCTTCCCCCCATAACCAAAAGTTCTTTCTCCAAGTCTGTGAGTCTGTTCCTATTTTGTAAATAAGTTCGTTTGTCTCATTTCTTTTTAGATTCCACATATAAGGAGTGCTTAGAATATTTTTCTTTCTCTGTCTGAATGTGTCCTAGTTTTTTCTGTTTTTGCTTATTTCTAGTTAAAATTGCCTGCGGTGCTCCTACGATTTAAGGAAAGAATCGGTAAGGAGCACATCACATGAGATCTACCCTCAATAAAATGTTAAGTGCAAGAAACACACAGTCTTGTTAACTTTTGTTCTTCTTCAGCCGGTAAGTCGTGTCTGTTTCTTTGCGACCCCATGGACTGCGGCACCCCAGGCCTCCCTGTTCATCACCATCTCCAGGCGATTGCTCAAAACTCCTGTCCACCGAGTTGGTGATGCCATCCAACCGTCTCATCCTCCGTTACCCCCTTCTCCTGCCCGCAATCTTTCCCGACATCAGTCACGGTCTTTTCCAATGAGTCAGCTCTGCACATCAGGTGGCCAAAGCATTGGAGCTTCAGCGTCGGTCCTTCCAATGGATATTCAGGGTTGGGTTTCCTTTACGATTGACTGTTGTTACGTATAGATGTTACTGAACACAAGTTTATGTGCCCGACGCGTAGTGAGGCGAAACGAACTGAAAAACAAATGTCAGACTTGGGAGCTGAGAAGGATTTTATTGCGGGGCCATGCAAGGAGACCAGTAGCGTGTGCTCAAAAAAAATCCCCCTCACTCTGGGAATGGTGTCAGCAAAGCACTTTTAAAGGCGGGAGGAGGGAGGTGCGCTGAGTTGTTGCAAACTTGTTGGTGTTGGAATCCTTTGTTCTCGAAGCTGCCCGCAGCAGGCCCCGTGTTCCTGCAAACCTCTAATGGGGACAAATGTTACTGTCTGTTCTGCAACTTTTTAATCTCTATAGGAATGGAAAGCACTTAGACTCTGAAAGTCAAGAGCCTCAGAGGATGGGCTACAATGCATATATATCAGGCTAGGGACAGCATTCTTTTACAGAAGGTGCAGACACTGCCTGAGTAAGCAGGGGAAACACAAAACTTAAAAAAGAACAGATTTATCGTGGAATCCGATTTGCTCTTCCCGGTTTCATAGACTGTGTGTTGGCCAGCATCTCTTGAGGATCCACTGTACTCGGAGAACTGAAACTTTATACCCGTCAAACAGTGAGTATGACCCATGCCCCGTTCCCCTCCACCCGCTGGCCGGGTTTCACATTTCCCCAGAAATCTTTCTCGGTTCCCAAGAACACCGCGGAGAATAGGCTCCAGCTTGTGGTATGTGGGTTACAAAGGTCTGGCTTGGAGCCGGCTGCAAATTCAGCGTTTACGGTTCCCCTGGGTGGACGGGGGTGGGCCGTGTCTTGGAGAGCCACTGGCTGAACAATCATTCTTGCTCATGAATCAGAGTCTGTGTGCAGGCTGTTTGAACACCAGTGTCCTAGAGGAAGGCGGGGGGGTGGTGGGGAAGAAATCCACAAAGGGCGGCGCTTTTCAAATGATGTCATTCCGGTAAGTGAGGGAGAAACAAAGAATAATTTGGCCCAGTGAGGTCTGAATTCTGGCAGTTCTTGTCCACTGTGCCTTTTTCTGGTCCACGTAGAGAATCTCGGCCCAAATGCCTGAAAGGCAGGAGGGTAGCATTCCCTTCGGGCAGAGTACATCCTGATGCCCAGGAGCTCTCCGTTTCCCGGTAGCCAGATGTTTAGGTCCTTGGCGTTTTTTCCTTGGGATTTCATGTCTTTTCCTGCTACCCGTGAGGACGGGGGCCTCCGGTCTCCTGATAGAATTTTATGCTGTTTTTTCAGAATGTCATCTTAAAAAGAGAATCAGGGCTTTGTCAGTTCAGTTCAGTCCCTCAGTCGTGCCCGACTCTGCGACGCCACGGACCGCGGCACGCCAGGCCTCCGTGTCCGTCACCAGCTCCCGGAGCTTGCTCAGACTCCTGTCCCTTGAGTGGGTGATGCCATCCAGCCATCTCTTCTGTCAGCCCTCTTATCAGAGACCCCTTCATTCGTGCTTTCCAGACCTCTGACTGTGGTCCCGGTGAGAGACCGCGCTGGCATATTCGGCAGAACCGTTCCGGACGCGGGCGTGGACCTTGCTTCGTGTTTGTGGGAACGCTCTGCCTGACTGCTGCAGATCCGTTTCTCTTTCCACATAAACTCCGAGCCCTGCGTTTCCGAGTTCACCAGGGACCGGGTGTTAGGCAGGGGCTTGAAGAAGGTTGCAGGCTCCTGGGGGCTGCGTGGTTAAGAACCCGCCCGCCAATGCAGGAGACGTGGGTTTGATGCCTGGGTCGGGAACATCCCCTGGAGGAGGGCACGGCAACCCACTCCAGTATTTCTTGCCTGGAGACCCCATGGACGGAGGAGCCTGGTGGGCTACTGCCCAGAGTCAGAGACGGCTCTGGCAGCTTAGCACGCATGCAGAAGACAGCCGTGGGTCTCTTTTCCCAGCACATCTATGCATTAAAAACGTGATCCTTTTCTTCTCTTCATTCACGTTGTTCACCATGACAACGCATCAGTCATCTGTGAGTTTTGGAGCACGTTTGTGACCGCGCTGTCTTTGTGGGGAGTCCCAGTTTTCTCCAGCCTTTATTCACAATCTTGCAACATCTGTACTTTGACCAAAAGTTAGTCCAGGGTTGATTTTCTTTTCTTTTTTCTTTTTTTTGATTAGTTCTTTTTTTCTTTTTTCTTCTTTTACAACTGTTGGGTCAAAATTGCCAGGGCCATCGCCTGCGGCCGTTAATTTTTTACGACCCGCTCTGGGATGCCGGCCGGCTGGCTGGATTTGCCTTCCTTACGGTGGTGGAAGGTCTTTGTCAGCGCTTGGCGGCCGGGGACGAGGCAGCCAGCCCCTCCAAGAGGGGTCTCCAGCTCTCACTGAAGGTCTGTGCAGACCTCGGAGTACTGCGTGCCTGGGAGGGCTCTCTTTTCATTTTTTTTTTAACTAATTTTTACTGGCGTATGTAGTTGCGTTAGGACACTCTGTTAGTGTGTGTTGTATGGCAGAGCAAGTCAGCTGTTCCCTCTTTTTTTCGGATTCCCTTCCCGTTTAGGTGGTCACAGCAATGAGTAGAGTTCTCCGTGCTAAACGTAGGTTCTCATTCGTTGTTTTATACCTAGTAGGTGGTACTAGGCGTCCCTGGTAGCTCAGCCGGTAAAGAATCTGCCTGCAATGCAGGAGACCCCGGCCAGATTCCTGGGTTGGGAAGATCCACTGGAGAAGGAAAGGCCACCCACTCCAGGATTCTTGGGCTTCCCTGGTGCCTCAGCTGGTAAAGAACCCGCCTGCCATGTGGGAGACCTGGGTTCGATCCCTGGGTTAGGAAGATGCCCCGGAGAAGGGAAAGGCTACCTTCTCTAGTATTCTGGCCTGGAGAATTCCATGGACCATATAGTCCATGGGCTTGCCAAGAGTCGGACACGACTGAATGACTTTCACTTCACTTCTTCGGGTGGTAGTAAGTGGTAAGGAATCCACCTGCCAATGCATGGGCCACAGGTTCGATCCCTGGGTGAGGAATATCCCCTGGAGGAGGGCATGGCAACACACTCCAGTATTCTTGCCTAGAGAATCCCATGGATAGAGGAGCCTGGTAGGCTACAGTCCATGGGGTCACAAAGAGGCAGACACGACTGAGAGACTAAATAATGGCATATATATACATATTTTTCCACTAAATATTTATGTATCTTTATGTATCTCTGCATGCATGTAACAAGATATATATAATTCTAAAAAAATGTAGCTTTATCAAATTTTATCTTTTCTCACACTTGGGTGTCGCTTAGGGTTTCATCCAGATTATTTTATGTGCAACATGTTTTCTGGTTTTATTTATTTTTACATCAAAATGCTAAAAAGCCTTTGTCATTTATTGATAGGTAAAGTATGGTAGGGATTTTTTTTTTTTTTGATGGATGGCTTTTCCCAATCCATTTATTAAATAAGTCCCATCTTTTCTCTGTGTCGAGTAAGGAACCAGCTTTCCCCACATTCTAGCTTCCTGACGTGTTTAAGTCTGTGTGTTTGCTTCCATGAGTCTGTCTGTAGTCTGTGCCTATAACAAATCTGAGCGTTCATTTCTCTTTGCTCAAAATAGTCGCACTCAAATGGAGTCCTGTTTTGGAGCGAAATTTTTTTATTTTTTTGAAATTACATTTACGTTTATTCAACGTAAGATACAGAGGTTGCCATCAGTTTAAAGATTGCCTACATTTCATACACAAAACCATATTTTCATATGGTTGAATGTAACTATAGGACTTTTTTTCCCTTAAGGGGAAAGAAGATGTGTATTTACCAATTTAGGTATACCATGAGATAGTTGGGTATTCATAAAAGAAAGTCAGTATAGGAAAAATCAGTTTAATTAATGAAAGTGCAAGTCCCTCAGTCATGTCTGACTATTTGCGATCCCATGGACTGTAGCCTGCCAGGCTCCTCTATGCATGGAATTCTCCAGGAACGAGTACCGGAGTGGGTTGCCATCCCCTTCTCCGCTGCAGCAAAAATTTTTAAAGAAATCATTAAAAGTCACCCTTCACTCTTTCTTCAACTTCTGAACTTGGTAAATGATCCCATGGAAAGGAGCTTTCTAGTTACCTTAGGGTATTAATGCCGCATAAAACTTGTATTAATTTTATTTATGTATTCTTCTTATTAGCACCCACTTTAAGCTTCTTACAGTCCATGAGCAGCGTTTGCATACACGGGAGCAGATGTGGGTCTAAGATCTTTCTGTAACATGTGAAAGTCAACTAACAGATGTTTTCAGATGTGTTGCTGTTCCTCCCAATTGTTCTGAACAATGGAGTTTACACCGTGTCCTCTTTCTATATTGAGACTATTCCTGTTCTTGAGTTGACTCTTCTGTTTCCCGCTGACCTGAAATCTGCCCATGGGAGGCAGCTGCCTCCTGAATTTACGTGGAAGGTCTTGGGTCTTCTACTTTGGTTTCCGAATTTCAACAGACTCAAGAGTGTTTCCTGGAGGCCCTCCGGAGTTGCGTTCCTTATTTATTTTTTCCATCGGTCCCCACCATCAGCCGCATCCTGATCAGATTTAGAAAACCATCTAAGTGGCTTTCCAGGCATAAGGAACGCCATAAATACTACCCCACCCCCCACAATAAGTATTCTGGGTTCTCTTGAGAACCAAAAATACTGGATTCTATTGCGGCAGTATTACTGAAGTCAGGCTCACGGGTCAAAATGCAGTACTCAAGACGTACGTGTTGGTTGGAAGGAAAGTTTGCTTTATTTTGGATGCTGGCCACCTGGGGGAGAAAACAGACTCAAGTCCAAAAGCCATCTCCCCCTCTGCCCGGCAGTGGACAGGAACTTTTGAGGGGGAGTTTCAGGGGGGCCACAGGCGGAGGTAGGGGGCTCTTTGCAGAAACAGCATGGTCAGCTCCGACAGGCATCTTGAAATCGGTCATCGGCGGTTGGACCAGTGTCACCTTGATTAGTTTTAGGTACAGTTAATCATGAGTTGATGCCTTTGAACTGTGGTGTTGGGGAAGACTCTTGACTCCCTTGGACTGGAAGGAGATCCAACCAGTCCATCCTAAAGGAAATCAGTCCTGAATATTTATTGCAAGGACTGATGCTGAAGCTCTAATACGTTGGCCACCTGATGCAAAGAAGTGACTCACTGGAAAAGACCCCGATGCTGGGAAAGATTGAAGGCGGGAGGAGAAGGGGCCGACAGAGGATGAGATGGTTGGATGGCATCACCGACTTGATGGATATGAGTTAGAGCCATCTCCAGGAGATGGTGAAGGACAGAGGAGGCCTGGCGTACTGCGGTCCATGGGGTCGCAGAGAGTTGGACACGACCGAGTGACTGAACAAGAACAGCAATCTTTAGTTCCAGGATTGGTCTAAGCTCCCCAACCAGAGATGGAACCTGGGACCTGGGCAGCAAAACCACAAAGAGTCCTAACCACGGGACTGCCAGGAAATTCCCTTGGTGGGCATTTAAAGCAGCTTTTGTTTTTCTCTCACGTGCTTTCTATGTTAGTTTTTGCACTTTATGCAACTTGTAAAGGTTATACCCCACTTACAGTTATTTCAGAATGTTGGCTACGTTTCTGGGATGCACATGTGTCTCAGCTGTATTTGCCATGATATGCAATGTATAGCCTGGTATCTACATAGGATATCCGTGTTTACACATAGTAACCTGTGCCTCTGAGCCCCGTCATGGTCTCTGTGTTGCTTCTGCCCCTTCCTTCTCCTCACTGGTCACCACTAGTTTCTGCCCTCTATCTATGAGACTGCTTCTTTTCTGTTCTATTCATGAGTGCCTGTGTTTCTTAGATTCCACATAGACACGGTCACTCAGTTCAGTCGCTCAGTCGTGTCCAACTCTCTGCAGCCCCATGGACCGCAGCACGCCAGGCTTCCCCATCCTTCACCAACTCCCAGAGTTTACTCAAACTCACGTCCATCGGGTCGGTGATGTCATCTAACCATCTCATCCTCTGTCGTTCCCTTCTCCCGCCTTCAATCTTTCCCAGCATCAAGGTCTTTTCCAATGAGTCAGCTCTTTGCATCAGGTGGCCAAAGGATTGGAGTTTCAGCTTCAGCATCAGTCCTTCCAATGAACATTCAGGACTGATTTCCTTTCGGATGGACTGGTTGTATCTCCTTGCAGTCCAGGGGACTCTCGTTTGTCTGTGACTTCCTGCATTGTCTTTCCCGTTTATCTATTTTATCTGTTACTCAGTTTCCGTATCTTCTAACGTCCTCTCCTATATGTTCTGTGATCTTGTCTTCTGTTGTGTGTATGTACTCACTTATGTCTTAACTCTTTTGTGAACCCATGGACTGTATAGCCCGCCGGGCTCCTCTGTCCGTAGGATTCTCCAGGCAGGAATACTGGAGTGGGTTGCCATTTCCTCCTCCACGG
>CM035303.1:132093094-132128952 GCA_020226075.1 Hydropotes inermis
ACTCACTTATGTCTTAACTCTTTTGTGAACCCATGGACTGTATAGCCTGCCGGGCTCCTCTGTCCGTAGGATTCTCCAGGCAGGAATACTGGAGTGGGTTGCCATTTCCTCCTCCGCGATGTACATTTTTAGATGAACCGCACTGCCCATCTGTAACGTATTATTTTGTTCATGTGGCTTTTAAAAGGGGTGGAAAGCCATCTGCTCTTTCCGTTAATTATCTTTTCCTAATAATTGATGTATGTACAACATATGATAAAGAAGGAATTCCATACAGTTGGAGTTTTCTGGCCAGGGGCATGCGTGACTTACTTTAAGCAACGGCAGCAGAAATTCCTGTGTAACGCAGTTGCTATAGAGCTTGAGCTGTTTGACTCTTTTGTATTAAACATACTGAGAAATAGACTAGCAAGCAAAACAAGAAAAAAGTGGCCTGAGAAGTAATCATCCAATTCGGGTGGGATTTGAAAATAAATCAGAGTGTAACCAATCTACAGAATAAACTTCAAGAGTTTAAAAAAAAATTGGTGTATTTTGAGCGCAGATTTCTAAGACATATTGGTATGTCAAAAAGCAGCTTGCAGAATAATGACTACACTGTGCTTTGTGTGGGTGTGACAGTTATGTGTCTTGGGAAACTACACATTTTTCATCATCTTCATACATTTATTGGGGAGGGGTGGTTTCCCGGTGGCTCGAGTTTCCGTGATACCTCAGTTGATAAAGAATCCACCTGCCATGCAGGAGTCTCCGGTTCAATCCCCGGGTCAGGAAGATCCCCTGGTGAAGGGATAGGCTGCCCACTCCGGTATTCTTGCCTGGAGAACCCCATGGAATACAGTTCATGCGGTCACAAAGAGTCGGACACAACGGCGGGACTTTGACTTCCCTGGTAGCCCAGCGGTAGAGAATCTGCCTGCAGGGCAGAAGACGTGGGTTCCGTCCCTGGGTGGGGAAGATCCCCTGGAGGAGGGCATGGCAGCCCACCCCAGTCTTCTTGCCTGGAGCATCCCGTGGACAGAGGAGCGTGGCGGGCTACCGTCTTCCATTGGGTCGCAAAAGAGTCACACATGAGTTATCGACCAAAAATTAAGCAACAGAATGTGTCTGCAGACCCAGATCCGTAGGGAATATCTAGGAGTATACACATGGAGCTAGGGGAACATTGAAGGCGATCTTAAACAGAGACTTCGGCTTATTCCCCTTTATGCCTCTGTGGCTTCAGTTTGGAAACCAAACCCCACATTAAAATACGCCCGCCAGAATTTATACGGCCGTAGCATTCGAAGGGCCTGTTTTCGCGTCTCTTGTTTTTCTCTGGCGGATTCGTTTCTCTTGGCACATAGGACTCCAGCCTGCAGCTCGGCTGGTTCCCAAGAGTAGATAACGTTTCTTGGTACAGTGTTTTCCTTGCCTTTTAATTTGAGTGTCTTTGTTTTTAATTGGAGGACGCTTGCTTTATAATGTGGTGTCGCTTTCTGCCACGCCCCAGCATGAATCAGCCACAGGTGGACACGGGTCTCCCCGCCCTCTGGAGCCCCCCTCCCACGTCCCACCCCATCCCACCCCATCCCACCCCTCTGGGTGGTCACAGGGCGCCCCCGATTTGAGTCACGCAGCAAATGCCCACTGGCTGTCTCTCTTGCATGCGGTCCTGCATACCTTCCCACGCCGCTGTCTGGATTCATCCCACCCTCTCCTTCCCCCAGAGGGTCCACACGTGTGTTCTCCATGTCTACGTCTCCCCCGGCGGCCCCACAAGTAGGTTCATCCCTGCCGCCTTTCCATATTCTCTTCTTGAAGTCCAGTTGCTTTCTAATTCGGTCGCATTTTTCCGTGAAGCCTCCCTTTGCATTGAAATATCCACCCCTCGCCTTCAGCAGCTCCTTCCCCACGACCCTGATGGGCTCTCGCTCTCTCTCTCTCTCTCTCAAGAGTTGGGTTGACGGCTGTTTGTCTCAGATCGAAAGCTTCTTCCTGGAAGATATCACATCCTCCCCTGCTGTGTGGCCCCTGCCTCATGCCGTGAACCCCTTGTGCGTTCTAAAAATACCCTGCGTGTTCACTTATTTGATGACTTATTTTGTTCGGTGTTATCAGAGTTGAGCTGAATACCTACTTTTTTTTTTTAGAAACCTGTCCTTTTCTCGGGAGGTGGCTGGCGGGGGGAGGCTTGAGAGATGCACATGTGTTAGGCATTATAATCATGCATGCACAGAGAAATTGAAAAAAAAAAAGATAAATTACAATCCTTAAAAATAGGCATCAGACCCCGCTTCAATCAGAATAATAGGAAAATGACTATTATTAAAAATTTCAGTCCAAATGATGACAGATTCCACGTAAGAGGAGACGCTTTGCAACGTGCTTATTACAAATTATCGGGGGTGGGGAGTGATTCCACTGTGATTTTTGGCTTACGAAAGAGAGAATTATTATTATAGGTTTTTACGATTTCTGATTTTTTTTTATGGGGCCAACAGACCTAAAGTCTGCTCATTATTTCATAAGTGCCTCTTGCCCAGACCATTGTAGGATCTATTTAGAGGTTACAGTGTGGTCTCTGTGGCATGTGAGACACGTCGCATGTTTTAATTTATTTCGGAAAATTCTAGAACTCCAAGGCATCGTATATTTCTGAAGTACATTTGACTGCATCTCAAGTCTTCACTCATGTGGTTGGAAGATGTGGTTTTCTCTTTGCGGTGGTTGAGCCAGCCCTCAGAGATGAAAAATTGACGTGGGCTTGGGCTTGAGTATATTCCGAATTCCACCCTTTTTCGCAGCTGAGGAGGGCACACACGGTCTTGGTGTAAAAAACCAAAATATGTGCGATCACTTTCTGAGTTACTCTTACCTGGAGGAAGGGACTGAAATTTGCAAGTATCCACATGGAATTGCTCCACAGTCTCTCTCATTAGGGAACTGGATGGAAAAGCCTTTATTTTTTTTTTTTAAGTGTTGTTTTATATTGTAGCTGATTAGCAGTGTTGTGATGGTTTCAGGGGGACAGGAAAGGGACTCAGCCATCCATATTCACGCATACTTTCTCTCCCAGCTCCCCTCCCATCCCGGCTGCCCCATGACATTGAGCAGAGTTCCCTGCACTGGACAGCAGGTCCTTGCTGGTTCTCCCTGTTAAATGCAGCCCTGAGTCCATGTCCATCCCAGACTCCCCAACTATCCCTGCCTCGCATGCTTCTCTGGCAACCAAAGTTTCATTCTCTTAAGTCTGTGACTGGGTTTCTGTTTTGCAAATGACTTCATTTGTATCGTTTCTTCTTCGGTTCTGCATCTAACGGATACCTTAGGATATTTCTCCTTTCTCTGTCTGACCGACTTCACTCAACGTGACAACCTCTAGATCCAAGCATGTTGCTGCAAATGGCATTATTTCATTCTTTTTAATGATCAAGTAATATTCTGATGTATATATGTACTGTGTCTTCTTTATCCATTCCTCTGTCAGTGGGCGTTTAGATTGTCTTGGCTGTTGTAAACGGTGAAAGGCCTTTATTTTTAAGCCAAGCCCGGCTGAGCAATTTAACAGTCAGTAGATAGAAGACAACTTCAAAAGAATATTTACTAGCCAAGTGAAAGTGAAGGCCGCTCAGTCGTGTCCGATTCTTTGCGACCCCATGGACTGAATTCTCCAGGCCAGAGTAGTGGAGTGGGCAGCCTTTCCCTTCTCCAGGGGATCTTCCCAACCCAGGGATCGAGCCCGGGTCTCTCGCATTGCAGGCGGATTCTTTACCAGCTGAGCCATTTGGAGCCCGCATGCTGCCACAAGAGAAGCCCCTGCAATGAGAAGCCCATCCTCTGCACCTACAGAGTAGCCCTCGCAAATAGAGAATACCCCCGCAACTCAAGAGTAGCCTCTGCTCTTTACAGCTAGAACAAGTCATGCCCAACAACGAAAACCCAGCATAGCCAAAAAAAAAGAATAAAGATCAAACATCAGTCAGAGAGACCAGAATCACAGTTACTGAAAAATAAAAAAACAGCAATGTACTGTTCTTGGGGTTCACGGACAGGGCTGATCCCAAGAGGTCTGTGTAGCTAATTTCAAAAGGATTAGCCGTGTGCAGGAATGGATTTATTGAAGAAACTCCCCTAGGCTGCTAGGGACAACATGTAAATAAATAATTTCAACAGCACCAGTACATCCTATCATTATTTATAAATGTGGGCAAAATGCTGGTTTTTTCCAGTGCTTTTGGGAATCCAGAAAAGGCTCGAGGCAGATTTCTTCTGTTGGGGCTGGATGGTTAGCTGGTCGTGGGAGGATGCACGTACCCAACGTCTCGCCCATGTCTTATATAATAACGTAAGGCGGGAACCAAAGCCTCATTTCTCCCCTGTTTTATTAAAAAATCTGCTCTTTCTCATCAGATCCAATTGTAGAAAGCTTGCCCCTGGAAGGTCCAAAGCAGGTTTTACCCGTTTAGAATGAGAAGCTTATTAGAAGTATCCCTGTTCCATTTATTTGATCTTACACAGTTCAGTTCAGTTCAGTTGCTCAGTCATGTCTGACTCTTTGTGATCCCAGGAACCGCAGCACGCCAGGCCTCCCTGTCCATCACCAACTCCCAGAGTTTACCCAGTTCATGTCCATCGAGTCGGTGATGCCATCCAGCCATCTCACCCTCTGTCGTCCCCTTCTCCTCCCGCCTTCAATCTTTCCCAGCTCCAGGGTCTTTTCCAGTGAGTCAGTTCTTTGCATCAGGTGGCCAAAGGATTGGAGTTTCAGCTGCAGCATCAGTCCTTCCAATGAACACCCAGGACTGATCTCCTTGAGGTTGGACTGGTTGGACTCCTTGCTGTCCAAGGGACTCTCAAGAGTCTTCTCCAACCACAGTTCAAAAGCATCAATTCTTCAGTGCTCAGCTTTCTTTAGAGTCCAACTCTCGCATCCATACACAGAAGCAGACAAAGTGGTTTAATGTGTTTGGGTCCAAGAAGAGAACGCAGATCAGCTGATGTGAGTCTGCTTTCTCTTGTCCCCGTCAAGCCGGCCTTGCTCTTCTTTTACCCTTCTGCTGTGAGTGGGCTGCCACGGCAACCAGCCTCAAGGGGACAAGGCATTTTCTAAGTTCTTTATGTTTCCATCACCTCCACACGTCCTCTAGGGACCTCTGCAGTGGGGCTGCCATAAGATGTGTATTTAGTTTTTGTTTTTTTTTTTAATTTTCAGATAATTGATTTGTTTATTTGGCCGTAGTGGGTCTCAGTTCCGCCTTGTGAGATCTTTAGTTCCAGCATGTGTTGTGTTGAGTGGCTCAGTCATGTCCTACTCTCTGCGACCCCACAGACTGTAGCCCACCAGGCTCCTCTGTCCAGGGGATTCTCCAGACAGGAATACTGGAGTGGGTTGCCATGCCTTCCTCTAGGGGATCTTCCCGACCCAGGGATGGAACCCACGTCTCCTGCAGTGGCAGGTAGATTTATGAACTCTTAGTTAAGGCATGTGGCATCTAGTTTCCTGACTAGGGATGGAACCCAGGTCCCCTGCATTGGGAGCATGGTGTCTTAGCCCCTGGACCACAGTCTGTGTATTTGAATCTAGCCCAGAGTCCCTTAGACTGTAAGGAGATGAAACCAGTCCACCCTAAAGGAAATCAGTCCTGAATATTCATTGGAAGGACTGATGCTGAAGCTGAAACTCCAATCCTTTGGCCACCTGATGCAAAGAGCTGACTCACTGGAAAAGACCCTGATGCTGGGAAAGATTCAAGGCAGGAGGAGAAGGGGGTGATAGAAGATGAGATGGTTCGGTAGCATTACCGACTCACTGGACATGAATCTGAACAAGCTCCAGGAGATGGCGAAGGACAGAGGTGCCTGGCCTGCTGGAGTCCATGGGGTCACAAACAGGTGGACACGGCCGGGCGGCTGAACAGCAAATCTGCTCCTTACCAGAAAAAGAAAAAGGTATTTTTCCATGGGGTCACAAACAGGTGGACACGGCTGAGCGGCTGAACAGCAAATCTGCTCGCTACCAGAAAAAGAAAAAGGTATTTTTTTTCAGCTCATAGAAGTAGGGGAGCCCAATAAAAATACAAAAAAACATGCTTATGTTTCAAGCTGGGGTAAATGGTGACTGATTTTTTATCTTTGAACTTTTTACTTTGTTTTGGATTATAGCTGACTATCAGTGTTGTGATAGTTCCAGGTAGATAGGAAGGGACTCAGCCACACATACACACGTACCCATTCTCCCCAAACTCCCCTCCCGTCCAGGCTGCCACGTGGCATGGAGCAGAGTTCCCTGGGCTGTCCAGCAGGTCCACGTTAAACACAGCCATGTGTCCACGTCCATCCCGGACTCCCTAACTGTCCCTTCTCCCATCCTTCCCCCTGGTGACCATCAGGTTATTGCAGAGTATTGAGCAGACCTCCCTGGGCTGGACAACAGGTCGTTGCTGGTTCTCCATGTTAAACACAGCCGTGCGTCCATGTCCACCTCAAGTTCCGTATCTCCTTGAACGAATTTTTAAATCCTGAGTTTGTCCCCGATTCACATACGTGCTTAAGAAAAAGCGTTCACTGTTTATCTCATCTTCGGATTTAACTGGTGGTCAGCGCTGCTGGTGAGTGCAGATGTGTCCTACACGCACTGTCGGGGACAGACTTGTCCTCGTGGCCGTCCTGTAACTTACTTCGCTCAACCAGCCGCCGTCGGTAAAGGCCCCCGCCGCTGCAAATCCTCCGTGACGAGATGCATAATCATGTCACCGTCCCCAGATGGTTTTACTCAGAAGGAGCTCTCAATGGGATTGACTTAAAGAAAACAATCCTTCACAAGTAAGAGAACAAGGCTCCCATTCATCGCAGCAGAGGGGACTGGCAGAGAAAGAAAGAGTCCTTTAAAATAGCTTGAAATGACATTGTCGGTCCACCCAAGATATCCTCATGGTTCTTGGCTGACAGTGTCCAGTGTTGGCTGACCGGGGTTGGCGTTTACCCCGGTCGGCAACACTCTGAATGCCGGAGAGCAGAAAAAATTACACTGGACTTCAGTTTGTGTCAGGGCCGGCTGTTCTCTG
Source organism: Hydropotes inermis (assembly GCA_020226075.1). Taxonomy (NCBI): domain Eukaryota; kingdom Metazoa; phylum Chordata; class Mammalia; order Artiodactyla; family Cervidae; genus Hydropotes; species Hydropotes inermis. Next base: position 132,100,141 of record CM035303.1, read on the forward strand.
AGCCGGACACAGTCCTACCCAGGAGAAACCATAAGTGGTCTCAGCATCATATACACTAACGACCAGATGATACATCTGGCTCTTATACCAGTTTGTGACTATTCCTATCCCATCTCATCCTGCCATGGCAGCGGCTTTCAAGTGTTTCTTCGTGTTGAAAAATAAACGCAGCATTCTTCTTCCTGGAGTCCTGAAGACTCTCTAATGATAAGTAAACAGTCCTGTCCTGGCCATCTAATATTTACACAGATGGGAGTTGTTTCTCCAGGCAAAGGAAAACGTTTTGCATGAACACATGCCATGACTTTCCATCTTCTGAGACGTTTATTTTCATGAAACAGCGACTTCGAAAGCAAAAGTCTACACTGACTCACAGGGTTTTATCATTTTGTCTTGAAAGCGGTACCTTGCGCCATCTCTGCAAACACAGAGGCGCACAAGTCATTTCTTGCAGCACGCCAGGCTTCCCTGTCCTTCACCGTCTCCCCGACTTTGCTCAGAGTCATGTCCATCGAGTCGGTGATGCCATCCAATCATCTCATCCTCTGTCATCCCCTTCTCCTCCCGCCTTCAATCTTTCCCAGCATCAGGGCCTTTTCGAATGAGTCAGTTTTTCCCATCAGGTGGCCAAAGGATTGGAGCTTCAGCTTCAGCATCAATCCTTCCAATGAATATTCAGGACTGATTTCCTTTCGGATGGACTGGTTGGATCTCCTTGCAGTCCAAGGGACTCTCAGGAGTCTTCTCCAGCACCTCAGTCTGAAAAAGCATTCATTCTTTGGTGCTCAGCCTTCTTTGTGATCCACCTGTCATATTGTTGCAAATGTAGAAATGCACCAGGTACTTGTTAAATTGTGTAGGTTACCTGTGTGTAGTTTGCTTTGTAGTCAACCTCATGGCAACAGATAAAAACGTGTGTATCCACGGGACTCTGGAGACAGCCACATTTTCGTGGAGCTTCTAGGAAACAGGGAAGCCAGACAATAGTATGCACCTTCCCATTGTCTGTCTGCCCACCTTCCCGCTCTTTATAAAAGGAACGGAAAGGAGGTAAATATTGGTGAGAGGTATTCAGGGTCTGGGGCTTCCCATGTGACACAGTGGTTAAAAATAAATCCGCCTGCCAGTGCAGGAGACGCAAGTTGCACCACTGGGTCGGGAAGGTCCCCAGAGAAGGAAATGGCAACCCACTCCAGGATTCTTGCCTGGAGAACCCCATGCACAGAGGATCCCGCGGGCTACGGTACTTGAGGGTCGCAGAGAGTCAGACACGACTGAGCGACTTCACTTTCACTTTCACTTTCTATATGTACTTATATTGACATGCAGGACCCTTGACCTGTAGCAAGTGGGGTCTAGTTCCCTGACCATGTGATTGAACCCTTTGCCCCCCTGCATTGAGAGCTCAGAGTCTTAGTCACTGGACCACCAGGGAAGTCCCTCGGTGGTCCAGATGTCTTAAACAAATTTCTTAAACAGGTTTCTTAAAATCCTAAAAATGCAGGTTATGAGTAAAGAAAAAAATTAGAGGCATTTCACTTAATCAAACTCAACATTCAGAAAACGAAGATGATGCCATGCATTCCCATCACTTCATGGCAAATAGATGGGAAACAATGGAAACAGTGAGACTTTATTTTCTTAGGCTCCAGAATCACTGAAGATGGTGACTGCAGCCAGGAAATTAAAAGACGCTTGCTCCTTGGAAGAAAAGCTATGACCAACCTAGACAGCATATTAAAAAGCAGAGACATTACTTTGCCTACAAAGGTCCGTCTAGTCAGAGCTATAGTTTTGAACTGTGGTGTTGGAGAAGACTCTTGAGAGTCCCTTGGACTGCAGGGAGATCCAACCAGTCCATCCTAAAGGGGATCAGTCCTGGGTGTTCATTGGAAGGACTGATGCTGAAGCTGAAACTCCAATATTTTTGTGACCTGATGCCAAGAGCTGACTCAGTGGGCTGGTGGTTTGGACACTGTGCTGCCGCTGCAGGGGATGTGGGTTCAATCCCTGGTCAGGGAACTAAGATCCCAAACGCTGCATGGCACCACCAATAAAAAATAAATAAATAAGCTCAAAAAATAAAAGCAAAAAAAGAGATTCTTATCTAGAAGACATGAGACTGCTGCAAATTAATGGGGAAAGAACACCGGAAGCCCTATTAGAAAAGAAAGAAACAGGTGAAATATAGGAAGAGATGATGTACAAAGGAATTGTCATTGTTTAGTCACTTGGTCATATCCGACTCTTTGCGACCCCACAGACTGCAGCACACCAGGCTTCCCGTCCTTCACCAGCTCCTGGAGCTTGTTCAGACTCTTGTCCATCGAGTCGGTGATGCCATCCAACCATCTCATCCTCTGTCGTCCCCTTCTCCTCCCGCCTTCAATCTTTCTCAGCATTGGGGTCTTTCCCAGTGAGTCAGCTCTTTGCATCAGGTGGCCAAAGTATTGGAGCTTCAGCTTCAGCATTAGCCCTTCCAATGAATATTCAGGTCTGATTTTCTTTAGGATGGACTGGTTGGATCTCCTTGCAGTCCAAGGGACTCTCAAGAGTCTTCTCCAACACCACAGTTCAAAAGCATCAATTGTTTGGCACTCAGCTTTCTTTAGAGTCCAACTCTCACATCCATACGTGACTATTGGAAAAACCATAGGTTTGACTAGACGGACCTTTGTTGGCAAACTAGCGTCTCTGCTTTATAACATGCTGTCTAGGTTTGGTCATAGCTTTTCTTCCAAGGAGCAAGCGTCTTTGAATTCCATGGCTGCAGTCACCATCCACAGTGGTTTTGGAGCCCAAGAAAATAAAAGTCTGTCACTGTTTCCATTGCAGAAAAGAATAAGCCCTATTCAAGGATGAGTTAATGCGCAGAGATTTGGAGAGGAAAGCAACATCGAGAGAGATTTTTGTGCGCCTTGATGTTGCAGCATCTGCATGATGGAAACACCCCTGACCTCCTCAAGGGCCTGAGAAGCTGTGAATACCCCTATGGCGAGGGTGACATTCAGTATTGCGGCTGCCCTCGTGGAGAGCATTCCGGCCAGCCTTTAGATTTTTTTCCCCAGAGGACTGTCTCGTGACCCAGCCGTACCCCGTGTAGGTCTAAAGCCCAGAGGAATTCTTCACAGATGTGTGTGCAGGAGTTTTTAACAGAGACGTCTCAGGTCTCTCCCGTGGCTTAGGGAACTCCAGGCTGCCTGAGGGCGGTCCTCACCCTGTGAACCCTCGCAGGGCGTGTTAGACGGACGCTGCAGATAGGCGTCGAGCCCCGCAGATGGAGGCTCGGCCCCATGATGAGGTCCTAAAAGCATTTTGCTGAGTGAGAGACGTTTAGAAAACAGGGTGAGATTTACTGCACCGTCCTATTTATAGAAATGAGAACCACATCCTCGCAGAGCGCCGTGATGGGGTTGACAAGCCACAGGCGTCGTGGAAGACATGTGTCAAGCAGACTGCAAGGGAAGGGGGGGAAGTGCAGCCTGTGGGGGCTGAGAGCAAGGATCAGGTGAAGGCTGAAGACACGTCCAGAAGGGAGTGATCATGGGTGGCGGCCGATCTTAAATTTTACTTGCTTTGACTTGAAGCGTAATTAATTGCTTTACAAAACTCTGTCGGTTCCTGCCATCCATCCACATGAATCAGCCACAGGTGTACACATGTTCCCTCCTTCTTGAGCCCCCCTCCCACACCTCAGCCCATCCCACACCTATAGGTTGTCACGGAGCTCTGCTTTGGTTCCCCGGAGTCACACAGGAGTTTCCAACCAGCTGTCTGTTTTGCATATGCTATATGTCTGTGTTTCCATGCTAGTCTGTCTATTCATCCCACTCTCCTTCCCCCAGCATGTCCAGAAGCCTGTTCTCTATGTCTGCATATGCATTGCTTCCCTGCAAATAGGTTCGTCAGTACCATCTTTCTAGAATCCGTATATATGCATTAATAGACACTATTTGTTCTTCTCTTTCTGGCTCACTTCACTTTTTACAATAAGCTCTCGGTTCATCCATCTCATCCGAGGTGACTCAAATGTGTCCCTTTTCATGGCTGAGTAATATTCCATGGTGTATATATATGTACCACATCTTATTTATCCGTTCATCTGTCAGTGGACATTTAGGTTGCTTCCATGTCCTAGCGACTTAGCAGCAGCAGCCTGTCCCAGCTATTGTAAATAGCGCTGCAGTGAACATTGGATTATATATGTCTCTTTCAACCCAATGTCTTATTCACTGGATTATGTATGTCTTCATTAGCTGTTTCCTCAGGGTATACGCCCAGTAGTGGGATTGCTGATTTATAAGGTAGTTTTATTCCTAGCTTTTTGAGGAATCTCCATTCTGGGTGATGGCAGTTTTAAAGGACAATCATTCATGTCTTGATAGCTGTGGTCCAGCTGACGACAACCACAAAAATATATGCATAACTGGCATTTGGCCAAGTCAGCTCGGAATGGAGGCAGGAAAGAGGTCGGAGGTTAAGATAACATGAGAGTTCTAGTTCAGAGTGTCTTCACCTTGGAACCTCTAATGTTTAGGGGCTGGGTAGTTCTTTGTTGGGGGGGGAGGTCTGTCCTGTGTATTGTGGGGTGTGGAGCAACATCTCTGGTCTCCTCCCACGAGGTGTCAGGAGCACCCCCCTGCCCTAGTTCTGACAGCCAAAAAATGTCTTCATGCCTTATCATACATACTCTGAGGGGCGTGGTCATCCCCAGTTGAGAACCACAGCTGTAGGTGCACGGATAGATATAAAGATAGACAGATAGGAGAGGTAGACACATGGATACATGATGGGTAGATAACATACATTGATATAGATAGGTAGATGACATATAGATAGGTAGGTTGTAGAGACAGATAAATGGATAGATGGTAGATTACATAGACTGATAGTAGAAATAGATGATAGGTAGGAGGTAGAGACAGATGGATAGACATGATAGACAGATGATGATTGAATGCGTGGATAGATAGACATGATAGACTGTATTGATAGATTTTTGGATAGATAGATGATGGGTGGCTGCATTGATAGAAATGGTAGATTGATAGATGATAGATAGTGCAGATAGATAGATTGGTCGATGATAGAGAGTACAGACAGACTGATTGATAGATACGTTGATAGTAGAGATAGGCGATGGATAAATAGTTGAGTTAGATAAAGGATTGACAGGTAGTACATGAGATGGATAGATTAATTGTGGATGTATAGAGATGAGAGATGATAGGTAGATGATGGGTGAACAGATAGATAGTAGAGATAAATGAATGGATAGATTATGGGTGGATGGATTGAGAGAAATGGTAGGTTGATAGATGGTGGATAGAGATTGATTCATACATGATTGTGGAGATAGACATTGGATAGATAGTAGACATGGGTGGATGGATAGATAGATGATGGTTGGATGGACTGATGAAAATGATAGATTGATGATAGATAGTATAGCTAAATAGCTTGACAGATGGTAGATTGATTGTTAGTATGGATAGATAATAGAGATTGATAGATGATATAGATAGATGGGCAGATATACAGATAGTAGAGATAGATGATGCATGGATCGTAGACATGGGTGGATGGATGCATAGATACATGATGGGTGGGTGGGTTGATAGAAATGATGGACGGATAGATGATAGTACAGCCAGGTATATTGATAGATGATGGATTGATAGTACAGATAACTACATAGATAGTAGTAATAGATGATGCATATATAGTAGACATGGATGGATGGATGGATGGATGGATAGGTGATGGATGAATGGATACATAGTAGACGTGGATGGATGGATGGATGGATTAGATAGATAAAATCTTGACTTCATGGTCAGTCACAGTTTCTCAGCCTCAGTACTCCTGACATTTCGGGCTGGAAAGCTGTCTGATGTGGGGCAGAATTAATGGGTAACTTATTTCTCACTTCTTTAGATTCAGTGGACGTCTTTCATCTGTGGGTTCGTGTCTACCCAGTCAGGAACATCTTTTGTCTGTGGGATCATTTCTTCTAGCTCAGGAACGCCTTTTGTGTGTGGGTTCATGAATGCCAGCTCAGGAAGGTTTACTTGGATTATGCTTCCTGGACTGTCTTTTGGTTGAATAGGCTTGTCTTCTTGATTCCTCTTACACGGAGGCGCTCAATCTCTTCTCCTTATTCAAACAAAAACAACAGCACGTCTCTTGCCATTTTCCCTGCATTAAACATTACCTCTGGGATCTACAGTTCTGTCTGAGTCTGTCTTCTGCCTCTCGGAGGTGATTTTCTGTAGGATGTGATCTGAGATGTGTGCCACTCTGCGGTCACTGATTTTCACGCGTCTGAGTTTTCATGTGGCCACCCGCTCCAGTGTTCCTGCCTAGAGAATCCTGCAGACACGGGAGCCTGGCGGGCTGCTCTCTATGGGGTCGCGCAGAGTCGGACACGACTGAAGCGACTTAGCGTGCGTGCATGCGCTCCATCCTGTTCTCAGAACATTTCTTGTGCTTTTCCTGTAGATGTGTTCCAGAAATAACCAATTCTCACCTTCTGAAGTCCTTCAGCACCCCCTCCTCCTTTGGATGGGGAGTTTCTTTTTTTTCCCTGTGTTTACAGAATTGGTTGCAAAGGGAGCTTTCTTCGTGCTGTCTTCACCCAGAAAGTACATACCACTATTCTAGGGACTTCCCTGGTGGTCCAACAGATCCGTCGGCCAGTGCAGGGGAACACGGGCTTGATCCCCGGTCGAGGAAGATTCCACATGCCGCAGAGCGACTCCGCCGGAGCAGCCCGGCTGCTGAGCCCACTCTAGCGCCCAGAAGCTGGAACTCCGGAGCCCGCCTCCCAAAACTACTGGTGTGCCTGAAGCCCGTGCTCCACCACCAGAGAAGCCATTGCAAAGAGAAGCCTGAACATCGCAACGCGAGGGTAGCCGCCGCTTGCCACAGCTAGACAAAGCCTGCTCAAAGCGACAAAGACCCAGTGTAACAGCAGCACAGAACACCACTGTTCTAGCCTTTGGGAGTCTGCATTTTCAACCTGCGTTGGGTACTTGCTTGCAGCCTCTCCAAACCACCTTCTGTTCAATTTTCTCTGCCAACTTCTGAACCCTGTAAGTTCTTTGGCATTTTGGACATAAGGCTGTTGCGTTCCGCCCGCTTCAATCCTTTGAGGGTCTTTGGGCTTGGATACCCAATCTCGTGCTTATTAAAATTTTGCCTAGAAGTTGGTTGATATTTTCCGAGGACTGTCTCCGTGTGAAAGTGAAAGTTGCTCAGTCGTGTCTGACTCTTTGCGACCCCATGGGCTATACAGCCTGTGGAATTCTCCAGACCAGAATACTGGAGTAGGTTGCCATTCCCTTCTCCAGGGGATCTTCCCAAGCCAGGGATCGAACCCAGGTCTCCTGCATTGCGGGTGGATTCTTTACGAGCTGAGCCCCCAGGGAAGCCCTTATATGTCTCCCTGTATATACTACGAATTGGGCTTTTCAGGTGGGTCTGTTGGTAAAGAATCCCCCTGCCAATGCAGAAGGCGAAAGAGATGCGTGTTTGATCCCTGGGTCGGGAAGAGCCCCTGGAGGGGGAAATGGCAACCAACTCCAGTATTCTTGCCTGGAGAATCCCATGGACAGAGGGGCCTGGAGAGCTACAGTCCATGGGGCTGCAAAGAGTCAGACACTGCTGAGAGACAGAGCACGCACACACCCACACAATGCAAATTATGTGAATTTCTATTCTTACCTTTATTCCACAGTGTGCCCAAGATGAGGCAAGCCTTGATAATTATTTGTCTTTTGAACTCACCTACAAAATAGAGTCACAGATGTAGCAATCAGACTTAACATTTCCACGGAGAGGAAGCGGGGAGGGATAAATTGGGAGGTTGGGAGATTGACATACACAGTATATATTAATTAATTAATAACATATCAATATATTGATAAAATAGTTCATAAAGACCTACTGTATAGCATGGGGCTTCCCTTGTAACTCAGTCAGTAAAGAGTCCACCTGCAATGCAGGAGACCTGGGTTCAATTCCTGGGTCAGGAAGATCCCCTGGGGAAGGAAGTGACAGCCCACCCCAATATTCTTGCCTGGAAAATGCCATGGACGGAGGAGCCTGGTGGGCTACAGTCCATGGGGTCACAGAGAGTCAGACACGACTGAGCAAGTGTACACGTACATAGACACTACAATATATAAAATTAAGGACCTACTACTGTGTAGCACAAGGAATTCTGCTCGATACTCTGTAATGACCTATGTGGGAAAAGAATCTAAAAAAGAATATGTGTGTGTGTGTATTCACTTTAGTGAATTCAGTTCAGTCGCTCAGTCGTGTCCGACCCTTTGCGACCCCATGAACCGCAGCACGCCAGGCCTCCCTGTCCATCACCAGCTCCCGGAGTTCACCCAAACCCATGTCCATCAGTCAGTGATGCCATCCAACCGTCACATTCTCTGCCGTCCCCGTCTCCTTCTGCCTTCGGTCTTTCCCAGCATCAGGGTCTTTTCCAGTGAGTCAGCTCTTCGCATCAGGTGGCCAAAGGATTGGAGTTTCAGCTTCAGCATCAGTCCTTCCAATGAACACCCAGGACTGATCTCTTTTAGGATGGACTGGTTGGATCTCCTTGCAGTTCCAAGGGACTCTCAAGAGTCTCCTCCAACACCACAGTGCAAAATCACTAATTCTTTAGTGCTCAGCTTTCTCCTCCAACACCACAGTTCAAAAGCGTCAATTCTTTAGTGCTCAGCTTTCTTTATAGTCCAAATCTCACATCCCTACATGACCACTGGAAAAACCATAGCCTTGACTAGATGGACCTTTGTGGACAAAGTAATGTCTCTGTGTTTTAATGTGCTGTCTAGGTTTAGTGGATTAGTGATATATATATATATATATATATCTGTTTATCTATATGTTACTAATTCACTTTGCTGTATCCCTGAAACTAACTCAGCTATAGTAGTAGATCAACTATACTTGTAAGTAAAACTTTTATTTTATAATATATATTTAAATAAGGTTTATTTAAATATATATTAAATAAAACCATATAATAAATAAAACCTCTTTAAAAGAGATAAAAATATTATTATTTGTCTAATTCAGGTTCGAAAAGGCAGATTTCCATGTAAGCAGCAGACCAAACAACCAGGAAAATATCCCCCTTCACTCTTGTACTTGACAAAATGCAGCATGTTTTTGATGAAACCCTTCTGTGTAGAAAGTTGCTGATGCTAATAAAAAAGCATTGCTTATATTACTTTCTCTAATGAAGGAGATTACTTCAACAGTTTGCTAAAAAGAGGAAAACTAAAAATAGGGCTTTTTTTTTTTTTTTTTGGACAGAGTCTCCTTTGCCCCAAATTGATCCAATATAAATGAAATTTTTGTGTGTGTGTCCAGTGGGATGACCTTTTGTGTGCTGGGACATGAAAGCTACAGGCTGGCCCCTAAATTTGAGGAAATGAGCTGCAGGAAGGGGGCCCAAGGGAGCGTGATGACACCCTGAAAATGCGGGTGATGCCTTTAACCGCAAACAGCTGTCTCCTCTGCAGACCACTGAGCCACCAGTTTGCAAACGTTCAGTGTGGTCGGTCCCGAAAACGGCATCGTGCTGACTTTGTTGTCAGCCACTCTTGGGAAAGGTCAGTGGCCATATGCACGTAGAAGAACCCAGGATCTCACCCTGATTGCAAACAGCGCTCTGATTTCAGTTTGTGCTGTTTGCAGTGACTTTATTTTCCTAAGGACAGCCTGAGTCCCACCATCTGTTTCCCCATCAGCTGTAACATCCGGGCGTGAAACCCACAACCGTCTTCATCCGACGTCCTGTGAGGCACCAGATTGCCCAGGAAACCCACAATTGATCCTCCCCTCTGGAAGAATGTGGATCCCTGTCTGCAGAGAGAGAGAGAGAGCTGCATTGGCCAGATAGCATCCCCTGAAACATTTCAGGAGACCAATTGCACTAGGATTTGATCAACCCCGTATCAATCATGGTAGAGATTGAAGAGACCTTTGTCATATACAGATGTGAGAGCTGGACTGTAAAGAAGGTTGAGCAAAGAACTGATGCTTTCAAACTGTGGTGCTGGAGAAGACTCTTGCAAGCCCCTTGAGCTGTAAGGAGATCCAACCAGTCCATCCTCAAGGAAATCAACCCCGGATATTCATTGGAAGGACTGATGCTGAAGCTGAACCTCCAGTCCTTTGGCCACCTGATGCAAAGAGCTGACTCCTCTGAAAAGATGCTGATGCTGGGAAAGATTGAAGGCAGGAGGAGAAGGGGACGACAGAGGATGAGATGGTTGGATGGCATCACCGACTCGATGGACATGAGTTTGAGCAAACTCCAGAGACTGTGGAGAAGAGAGAAGCCTGGTGGACTGTGGTCCATGGCGTTGCAGCAGAGTCAGACAGGACTTAACAGGAACAAGAAATGGATAGAACGTGTGAGTGAGCTTACAACCACAGTGTATTTCCCACTTCTTTCAAGAAGGTAACATCTGGGGAAGACATTGACATATTAACTCATTACTGACTGCTGGATTTTTGCAGAAACTCACGTCCGTGGCTGGCGATTTTTATTTTGGTCAGCCAAAGATTTAATTCTGTTGTCTCAGTGACACGTTCCTCTGTATCATTTCTTTTTTAGATTCCGCGTTTAAGTGATGCCGTACGGTATTTCTCCTTCTCTGACTGACTTCACTCAGTGTGAAAATCTGTAGGTCCGTGCGTGTTGCCGCATATGGCATTGCTCCGTCCTTTTTCATGGCTGAGTAATACTCCATTGTGTGTATGTATTCTATCTTCCTGATCCATTTGTCATTATGATTGACAGTGATATGACATACGATAGTCTTCATATGACTGACATATGATTGCAGTACCCTGCACTCTGGGACACCTGAATTAGATGGTTTGGCTTCTCCGTAAACGTTATTTCAAGCCTCGCTTCATTCACAGCGTGAGTTTTTCTCATCCTGCTGATTCTCTGGGTCTTGTCCACCAATGAAACCCATCTTTCAACACTTGAGTGGGAACAGCCATTCCTCCACGGACTGGTGTTGGACACTTTGCATTTCCCACCGTGCGTGGTTTTTCTATATACCCCGTACCCAGCTATCACCTGCCAGCTTCCAGTACCTCGTTTGCCCAGCGGACTGTGAACCCTACATGTGTACATGGGTGGCAGGACAGCCCCAGAGTCCCAGCAGTTGACACCATCGAGGACCGAGGCCATCTCTACGTTCTTCCGGACACATGGTGCCCAGATGCAGCAGCACCTTGAGCTTCCAGTTTTAAATCTCGCTTCCATGGCAGAAAGGAACACTCAGAGGGTTGCCACGGAGGGGGAGTGTTGCCTGTCTGTCGCCAGCAACGTGGGTTCAGCCACGTAGAGAGATGGCTTAAATCCATTAAACATAGCACACATCCGCACGAACCCTGAGCACAGCGGGGAGGCCGCTGCCTTCCTGTCTGTTGAACTCTCCTCTGCCATGTGGAGGCTCTTTCAAGACAGCCCCTTTCTAACCTTCTGTAAAGAGATCCCCTCTCTGTATTAGACGGAGGGCTTGCCGATGGCTCCATGGTAAAGAATCTACCCGCCAACGCAGGAGACGCAGGTTCGATCTGGGGTTTGGAAGACCCCCTGGAGGAGGGCATGGCAACCCAATCCAGTATTCTTGCCTGGAGCATCCCATGGATGGGGGAGCCTGGGGGACTGCAGTCCATGGGCTCGCAAAGAGGCAGACACGACTGAGCGACTAACACACTGTTTACAATTAATTTGAACATGGACGAGAAGTCGCCATTAGTCTTGAAGGGACATGATGGCCCTCGGAAGCCTGTCGGCAGGTAGAAGTTCTTACATTCAAGGGAGGTCGTGTCTCTCCAAAGTGGCCGCGTTGAAGAGTCAAACCAAGGTCCCCTTGGATTTCAGAAGGGATTTCCCTTGGACTAGGGGACGTTGGACCGTGGGGAAGGAGTGTATTCATTTCAGATGAGATTTTGTTTATCACTTGACTCAGATAAAGTCATCAGATGACTTTGTGGCTTAATCCAAATCCAACATGGTTGTTACCCAGACAGTTTTCCCCTCCATGAATGCATGGTTAAGATCCCACCTTGTGTAGGGAGCAGAGACACACCATCTTGGTTTTTATTGGGAAGTGGGAGTCTGAACCGTAATTAAAGCTTTTGAGGTCTTTCTCTTTGTGTAGTTGATATGTCTTCATTGATCTTCTCCATGAAAGATGAGAAGGTGTTTCTCTTTGGAGAGCTGATGTTTTTTCATTGAACTTTTTGATTCTTTTTTTTTTTCTTTTACCCTTCCTTTTCTTAACGCTGAAATGCTTATGTAATCTCAGGGAGAATCAGCCTGTTTCTGATTTATATTAACTGACTGAATATTTTTTCTATGTACAAAAAAAGGCTTCTGAGAGCATTTAATATACTATTTTGATCTTTCTTAGCTAAAAGCATGAAGCCATATTTTTTTTCCCCCTAAGGGTACAAATCTGGATGAAATTTAAATTATGATCAAAACAGCAAACTCATCAAGTTTGAATCGTTTCTAAACTTGGAGAAAAGAATTTCTCGAATCCCTTTTATTTCAGGAGAATGTCAAATTTGGATTCCCTGGCTTTGCACGAAACATACACACTTTTGTTTTTTCAATCTGCATATGATTCCCTTACACGAGGCATTGATTTTTCCTACCAAATTCTATGTAACCTCGTGAAAACATTTCAAAGGTATGTAAATAACCTCGATGATGCTAAACATTTTTTCCCCTGGCCTGAGGAGATACTTAGAAAGAGCTATAGGATCTCAGTGTGGTGGTGACGTTTCAGGAAAACTGAATCGTGTTTCTTCCAGTGAGAAAGTAGAAATTGAACAAAAGTGAGGAAAAGCAGAGATAGGAAAATGAATTTTACATCCAGTTCTTTGTCCATATGTCAGTGGGAGAGGCCTGAAGATTCAGGGACACAAAACTTCCCCCCCTTCCACTTTTTTTGTACTTCAGTCAAGCGTGTCCAAGTCTTTGCGGTCCCATGGACCGCAGCACACCAGGCCTCCCTGCCCATCACCATCTCCCGAACTTTGCTCAAACTCATGCCCATCGAGTCAGTGATGCCATCCAGCCATCTCATCCTCTGTCTTCCCCTTCTCCTCCTGCCCCCAGTCCCTCCCAGCATCAGGGTCTTTTCCAATGAGTCAACTCTTTGCATGAGGCGGACAAAGTGCTGGAGTTTCAGCTTCAGCATCAGTCCTTCCAGTGAACACCCAGGACTGATCTCCTTTAGGATGGACTGGTTGGATCTCCTTGCAGTCCAAGGGACTCTCAAGAGTCTTCTCCAGCACCACAGTTCCAAAGTACCAATTCTTCAGCACTCAGCCATCTTTATGGTCCAACTCTCACATCCGTATGTGACTACTAGAAAAAATATCAAGAGAATTCCCCCAAAGCAGCCCAGTATGTGCACAGATACACCACGAAGCATTGTAACCAAGCAGTCACGTCCTTAGCCCTGAAATAGAATCAGATGCACTGGATTTGCTGTGGGGGAATGTCTGGTTGAAAAAAACATTCAAGGACTTGTCTTTTATTGCGTTTTGTGCTCCAGGGGGCTTCCCTGGTAGCTCAGATGGTAAAGCATCTGCCTGCAATGGGGGAGACCCTGGTTCGATCCCTGGGTTGTAAAGATCCCCTGGAGAAGGAGATGGCAACCCACTCCAGTATTCTTGCCTGCAGAATCCCATGGACGGAGGAGCCTGGCGGGCTACAATCCACGGGGTCGCAAGGAGTCAGACGGGAGTGAGCGACTTCCCTCTCACTCTCTGTATGCTCAAGGGACTTTGAGGACTAGGCTGCCTTCAGCATCCTTCTCAGCTGTTCCCTGGACCTGGTGACACAGTTCCTGTGTGTTGCGGAATGGCTCTCATGGGTGGAGAGTCCACACCCTCCGTGAGGACTCCCTCAGTAGCAGCTGTGAGAAGAACTGAGCAGCGAGAGCGTCTGCCCGGATGTTCGCAGAGTGATCGTCGCCGCCAGCGTTGGTCCCCAGGCGTGGGACCCGCCGACGGAGGAAGACCGGTGAGCGTCTGGGAGCGCCCCGAGGGTGGGGAAGCGGCGGTCCAGGAGGGATGGAGGTATCACCGGCAAACAGAGAAGACATGATGAGCAGTGGAGCCGGACGTGTCGAGGGGCCAGGGAAGGCAGCCGGTTCTGCAAAGCCAGGCTGGCCAGGGGGGTGGGGGTGGGGATGGGGGCAGGGGCACTGCCCGAGAGATGCCACCACTCCCGCTGGTGCCTGGCAGCGCTGGCCACAAGAGGGAATCCAGAGGGAGTCAGATCCATCCGTGGCTGAGTCCTCCCAGAGCCGGTTCTACCATCACGGTGTTAAGTCATTCTGCGGCCCTTCCAAAAGTATTGCAATTCAAGTGCAACTATCTATCCAGCTATTTATCTGATATAAAAACAGACAGGGCTAAATAGAATTGATAAGTCACGACATATAATATGAAACAGATGGCTTAGACTTGATAAACGGTGGTGACCTGGAGGAAGGCATGGCAACCCACTCCGGTATCCTTGCCTGGAGAATCCTGTGGACAGAGGAGCCTGGTGGGCTGCTGCCCGTGGGGTCGCACAGAGTCGGACACGACTGCGGGGGCTTCACACACACACACACTGTGAAAGTGGAAGGGAAAGTGTCAGTCGCTCAGTCGTGTCCAGTTCTTCGAAACCCCACAGACAGCGGCCCGCCAGGCCCCTCTGTCTGTGGGATTCTCCAGGCAAGAATACTAGAGTGGGGTGCCACGCCCTACTCCAAGGGATCTTCCCCACCCAGGCAGGGAACCTGAGTTTCTTATGTGTCCTGAGTTGGCCGGAGGGTTCTGCACCGTTGAGCTACCCAGGAAGCTGCAGCCATCGGCAAGTGTCCGCTGGAGGTTCCCCCGTCTCCATCGAGGACCACCGGCTCAGGGTGAACACGGTGAGCTCCCTTTAGAATGTGATGCATTCTTGTTTCTTCCCTATCATGCCCTGCAACCAGAAAGGACAAAACAGACCAGGACCTTCTTTCTGCTACTTCTTGCATCCGAGACGGTCCTTTCCAACACTTGGGAAAGTCCCTGGATCTCCGAGTGGGCTCACAGTCAGCGATGAAGGGTTACGAAATACTTTTCCAGTTCCGAGAAATGCTTGGGGATCCAGGAATAATGATAATAATCAAAAAATCACTGGGAGGAGTGATGCTGAAGCTCCAATGCTTTGGCCGCCTGATGCAAAGAACCGACTCACTGGAAAAGACCCTGATGCTGGGAAAGATGGAAGGCAGGAGGAGAAGGGGACGACAGAGGATGAGATGGTTGGGTGGCATCACTGACTCAATGGACTTGAGACTGAGCAAGCCCCGGGAGTTGGTGACGGACAGGGAGGCCTGGCGTGCTGCGGTCCATGGGGTCGCAGACAGTTGGACACGGCTTAGACCTAACAGCAACCAAGCAGAAGGATGTAGGTATGGGAAAACCCTACCCCTCCTCTGTCTCTTGCCTTCGGGGGTCTTTGCACCTCTCAGGATGCTTCTAGTCATTGTTAAAAACTTCCCCACAAGCTCCAGGCATGACTCTGTGGTTTTGATGGATTGTGTAGCCGCTGTCCAATCTTAAAAAACTCTGCAAAGATAAAGTACACCCAGCAGATTTAGACATGGCCAAGTTGAACATTGACAGAAAAAAGAAAAAAAATCCATCATTGCCTAATCTCCCCGCAGAAAGGAAGAAATAGTTTACTCGAGAGTCATTTGAACGTCCAGCGTGTCAGTCATTTGTATACAAAGAATCTGCTGACATCGGCCATTGTGGTTTTTCTGCCTGATTAAAACAACTGTATAAATTAACAAGAGACACAAGCAGAATTCTCCTTTCTCTTTATGCAGGAAATAACCCATTCACAATCAAAAACTATTTTGTGTCGCGGGCCTGAAGTGTCTTTTTTTTGCTCAAACCATGTCCACGAGAGGGCAGATGAGAGTCTTTGCCTGCAGGGATTTGAGAGCTGTTTTTATGTGTTCGGTAGATCTCAGCCAGTCGGATTTAAGAGTTGCTTCCTTACTAGGCCTTTGCTGGTGGTCCAGCGGCTAAGACCCTGCTCCCAATGCAGGGGGCCTGGGTTTAATCCTTGGTTCAGGGAACTAGATCCCACATGCCGCAGCTAAAATCGAACATCCTAAATACTTCAACTGAGTCTAAGCACAAGCGGAGAAATAAATTGTGGTTGCTGTTCAGTCACTTAGTCGTGTCTGACTCTGCGACCCCATGGACCGCAGCACGCCAGGCCTCCCTGTCCATCACCAACTCCCAGAGCCTGCTCAAACTCATGTCCATCAAGTCGGTGATGCCATCCAGCCATCTCATCCTCCACTGTCCCCTTCTCCTCCCACCTTCAATCTTTCCCAGCATCAGGGTCTTTTCCAGTGAGTCGGTTTTTTGCATCAGGTGGCCAGACGATTGGAGCTTCAGCATCAGTCCTTCCAGTGAATATTCAGGGTTGATTTCCTTTAGGCTGGCCTGGTTTTGGAGACACAAATAGTTGTTGTTTCAGCCCGCCTCATCTGGAGTACTTTATTATGACAACTCTGGCAACGTCTCCAAGTGTGGTCTCCATGCCCCCAGGAATTTGACCGCTTTGTGGCTTCTTAGCTTATTTGGCAGTAAAGCGATGCTTGAAATGATGTTTTTTTGGAGACTTGGTGCTGTTGCGGAGGAAAGACCCAACCTTGAAGACATTCAAGGTAGCCAGTCCCTTCCAGCTCAGATGAGGACTAGAAGTGTTGATGCCACCTGGAAATCTTACTGTCTCACCTGCAAGCCTGGCTCATTTTGTTTGCGTTTGGGCAGCAGCTGAGAAGCCATGGCTGGCTTCTGATTTTTCCATTCTGCCTGTATTTCATGCCATGCTATGATGAACTGATGGACGTATTTTTCTTGGTGCAAAAAAAAAAAAAAAAAAAAAACCTTTTTTTTTTTTTAAAACAAAATATTTAATGCAGTTTCTAGTCTGGCTGAGGAAAGTGGAAAATTTTAGGCGGTGGTCCCAGGGTTTCAGACCATTTCCAAACTCTCGCTCTTGAATAAAAACAGTATAGGTTCCCCATTTTATTTTATTTTTTTCTTTTTCTGTGATTGTTCCAGACTGGCTTTCTCTTTTCATCACATTCTCTGGGTCATGGATGGGGCTGGACTCTCTTTGCGTGTCCGCTGCGTTTTGCTGCCTTCAAAACGTGTTCTTTTGTGTTTTTACGTGAAGTGACATTTTGAAACAGCCCACCTCAGAATCGGCGTGTCCGCGTTTGCACCCGCGCCCCCGGGGGACGGGCTAGGCGTCTGGCGGCACTTGGTTCTTCTCACACCCGGGATGTGCTTGTTATTGGCCGGGACGCACGGACCTCAGCGGGACAGGACAGCGGTCTTTGGCCAGTAAAATAAAGGCCCACATCTTTGCAGTTCACACGTGCGTAAGATTCAAGGTGGGCGGCTTAAGACGCCTTGTCTGCGCTCATCAAGTACTAGGCAGGTGGACAGAGCCATCCAGAGTGTGTGAGAACATTGCTGCGTTATTGCGGAAATAGCAAAACCCCCACAAAACAGGATACTCTCCACTCAGCACACACGTGCCCACTTTGTGTTTCGTTGGCATCTTTCCTCCAGCATTTTCCTTCCGAGAACATCGATTGCCATAAACGCGCCCTACTTTATGGGGCGCTCAGACCTGAACGCCACGTCCACCGGAGGTTCAGACGGTCCGATGGAAATTGCACTGGTGATTTAAACGCAGCCGAATGAAAGTTGTAAGGGTGAGAAAGCCCTGAGAGAAGTCTCTTTCCCCTGAAGTCTCTGGGGTCCTGTCTTTGCCATATTGCAGACCCACTCTTGTAAGGATGTCCACACTTAGGGCTTGTGGAAACTTGGCCACATACGTTACCTGACCTCTCTGCTTCTGTTCCCGTAGGCGTCAGCAGGAGATGGTACAAGCCTGTCCCAGGATGTTGGTACAAACCTGTCCCAGGATGTAGGTGACTTTACGGCTTACCCAGTCTCCTAGGAGGTTAGTGACATGTCTTTATATATTAGGAAGAGCCAGTGGCTGCCGTCTCTTCGTCTCTCTCATCTGTCTCTCTCTTAGCATCTTGGATGTGTCATCTTGTTCACATAAGAAAGTGTGAATCGGTCCAAAGTCATCGTAGAGAAAAGCCTTGTTGTTTCTGCAAACTTTACTGAGGTACAGTTGGCGTGCAACATTGTGTTTAGTTTCAGGTGTACAACAACGAGATTTAGTTATACATTTTGGCGGATAAAGGACCTGCCTG
This sequence comes from Hydropotes inermis, assembly GCA_020226075.1. Taxonomy (NCBI): domain Eukaryota; kingdom Metazoa; phylum Chordata; class Mammalia; order Artiodactyla; family Cervidae; genus Hydropotes; species Hydropotes inermis. The sequence continues at coordinate 132,118,509 of CM035303.1, forward strand.
CAATGCGGGAGACCCGGGAGACCCAGGGTCGATCCCTGAGTCAGGAAGATGCCCGGGAGGAGGAAATGGCAACCCGCTCCACTATTTTGTCCAGGAGAATCCCATGGACAAGAGGCGCCTGGAGGGCTATGGTTCATAGGGTGAAAAAGAGCCAGACTCGACTGAGTGACTGAACAACCATCCACCTAAGAGTTTCCTTACGTCCAAGCTTTCTCAACTCCTTCTAGTGAACCCAGCACCCGTTTATGTCAGAAACAAATCTTCCCCATTTTTGACTTGGCTCTTTGATGTGAAATGCAGCGCATTTGTGCAGCGGATATTCTTCTGGAGGGTACATAATGATTTCTTTCTTTTTTTTCTTTTTGAAATGTGTGCTCGCCAGTTATCCTAAATCATGACTTCAGCCTGTGACAGTGGGGAAACTCTTTAAACACTCGGCATGTTGAAACATCGTCCCGTGAGTGTGTTTCCACACATGCTGGTGTCGAACAGAGGACAGCCCTAATACCCTGAAATTTAACGGTGCTTTAAAAGGCATCAGCAGAGTACTGTGCGTGCATGCGTGCCGATTCCCTACAGTTGTGTCCGACTCTTTGCGACCCCGTGGACCGCAACACGCCAGGCCTCCCGGTCTATCACCAACTCCCAGAGTTTACCCAAACTCATGTCCATCGAATCGGTGATGCCATCCAGTCATCTCATCCACTGTCATCCCCTTCTCCTCCTCCCTTCGGTCTTTCCCAGCATCATCGTCTTTTCCAGTGAGTCAGCTCTTCGCATCAGGCGGCCAGAGGATTGGAGTTTCAGCTTCAGCATCAGTCCTTCCAGTGAATATTCAGGGTTGATTTCCTTTCACGTTGACTGTTAAGATCCCAAACAAGTTGGCTGACAACAGTATCTAGCCACACGAAGTGTCATTTAAGGAGCAGAACACGTCGGCCATGATTGGTCCAAGTTGAGCCTCTGGTTCAAGTTGCTAAGGAGACTTTTTCTTCTACTTTAGAGGTGAACAAAGCCCACCTTGTTTTATAGCTCTTTTGAGACATGAGGTTATCTTCCTTTATAGATCTGAGGTTTCTAGAAACTAGAGTCTGTCTGACAACACACATGGAGATAGTGAATGCTTTTATCATCTATAAACAGGATCGCACATGGGAATTTCAGATAAAGTGCAATTATCTGGATGCTTTCAACAAAACCCTCTTCTTTCAAAACAAACCGAACATCTTAAAAGCCAAGCGTGCTTTATCCTCAGATGATCTCAGAATATTCCTGATTCCCCATTTGACTGGCCCTCTTTCAAGTGAATTACTCATATAATGCCGGATTTGGGATTTATCTTTCCAAATTTTTTTTTAAAATTTTTCTTGCCTACCTAAATGTGTTTGCATTTTCTTGTTCCCTCAAGCGATGAAATAGTGCAGAGTCTGTCGTCCATGCAAAGGAAATACTTGAAAAGACATTGCATATCTGACAGGGTTTGGACTGATCCAGGGTTCTGAATGACTTAGCAGACAAGTCTGGCTCCCCTTACCCAGTCCCTGGAACTTTTCCTCCGTACGGGTACCAGCTCACGGTCCAAGCCTTCTGTGGTCAGTTTCCAAAGGTCAGAGCAGGGATTGACCAGCTGCGTGTAAAAATTTCCAGAATCGCTTGTCTCCAAGGCATCCCGTCGGATGTTGTGATGATCTGGATGGCCAGACCTTCTGCTCTTGGGTTGGACGGTGGTTGGGCTCGTTGCAAACTCTGTCGCCTTCGGTAGAGTTTGTTGTACATTCAGGTCTGTCCCAAGGATCAGGCCAAATCAAGATGCACTAGAACATCTAGGTCACTAGAAAGTCCTTCCTCTGTCTTTCTGGACCCAGTGGGTTTTTTTTTGGGGGGGGGGTGTTAAAAACACACTCCTTTTCCTTAAGGTTTTACACTTTATTTTATTTTTGGCCGTGCTGGGTGTTCACTGCTGCTCAAGGGCTTTGTCTAGTTGCAGCATGCAGAGATTCTTCTCTACTTGGGGTGTGCAGGCTTCTCACTGTGGTGGCATCTTTTGTGAAAGAGCATACGGGCTCTGTTGCTCCACAGCATGTGGGGTCTTCCCGGGCCAGGAATCGAACCTGCGTCCATTGCGCTGGCAGGCGGATTCTTCACCACTGGGCCCCCACTGGGGGCCAGCCCGTGAACACACTTATTCAGGACCCGACTTGGAATTCTTGGCTGTGACGGCCACTCTTTACACGAGGTGCTCCGGGCTCCGAACATCCATGTCTGGTCCGTACCTTGGAACGGAGTACTCCCCTGGGTTCTGAACATCTCAAGACCGTAATGTGAGAAAGATGCCTTCCTTTCATGATGCTGTCTTTCTGCCAGCATTATATCCGCTCAATAACCTCCAGCTGGGCTTTGATTAGATGCACCACTGAGTCTGTTGGACGTGAGTTTGAGCAAACTCTGGGAGATAGTGAAGGACAGGGCAGGAAGCCTCGTGTGCTGCAAGCCATGGGGTCGCAAAGAGACGGACATGACTGAACAACAGATCAGATTTAAGGGTGGTTAGACCTGCTTGGGTTGGTTTGACTTAGCCTTTAATAAAATTCTTCAATTCTGGGGGGGATTTTCAGCTGTTAACGGGTGCAGATAGTCTCTCTTTCCTCCTCTTCCATTCTATTTCTGTCTGGGGCGTTCACTGGATTCTCACTGCAGTTTTACAACATGATCTTTTGGGTATCTTTCAAAAGGCTCTTTGGAGGAGCACCTTTTTCCATTGTATTTCTGGTTCGCCAGTTCTCTAAGTAATGAGCACTCTATAATTAATCTCACATGTTGAATTATTTATCACAACTTTTATTAAAAAAATTTTTTTTGCCTACCCCAAGGCTTGCAGAATCTTAGTTCCCCAACCAGGGATTGAACCCAGGCCATATCAGTGAAGGGTCAGAGTCCTAACTACTGGGTCGCCACAGAACTCCCCTACCAAGTGCTTTTAAAAAGAGCGAGAAGCAGAGAAGGCGGCTCATCTGTACAGTTTTTCTGGATTCCACAAATGCATGTTAATCCACGACTCTCTTTCCCTTTGTGACTTACTTCACTCCGTATGACAGACTTTAGGTCTATCCACATCTCTACAGATTACTCGGTTGCATTCCTTTTCAGGGCCGAGTAATATTCCGTTTTATAAACGCACCACATCTTTTTCACCTGTTCCTCTGCTGATGGACACTTGGGTTGCATCCACGTCTTGACTGTCATGAATTGTGACGCAGTGACCTTGGGGTAAATGTGTCTTGGTGAGGTGTGGTTTTCTCAGGGTTATAGGCCCAGGATTGAGATGGCTGGCTTACATGGTAGATCTCCTCCAATTAAGGGCTTCCCTGGCTGCTCAGCTGGTAAAGAATCTGGCTGCAATGCAGGAGACCCCTGGTTTGATTCCTGGGTTGGGAAGATCCCCCGGAGAAGGGATAGGCTACCCACTCCAGTATTCTTGGGCTTCTCTTGTGACTCAGCTGGCAAAGAATCCACCTGCAATGTGGGAGACCTGGGTTCGATCCCTGGGTGGGGAATATCCCCTGGAGAAGGGAAAGGCTACCCACTGCAGTATTCTTGCCTGGACAGTCCCATAGGCTGTATAGTCTAACAGTCAGGCACCCCTGAGTGATGTTCCCTCTCACTTTGCAATTAAAAAAAGAAAGAAAAATAAAAGAATAAGCAAAAGATGAAGAGAACTCTCTCCGCAGCTTCTTATGCTGTGAGACCATCTTAAACAGAAGGGTCAGGCGGGGACGAACGGAACCAACCACCCTCCACGAGGTGGCTTTTGCCAGCAGACCTGTTTGTGACAATGTTCTTTTAAATTTTCTCTTCTTCTTTTTTTTTTTTAAGAGTCCAGCCCCATCCGACATCTGGTATTTATTGTAGTGTTGTTGGTGGAAGCGATGGAGGAGAAAAGGGCAGAGCAGGGTGTCGGAGACGCCCCACCCGGCAAGGAGTGGGTGGCAAGCGGCGGTGCGCAGGGCAGGAGACGTCTGTGGTCAAGACGTGAGTCATGACGTGGGCGGATGGGGAGCCTGGAAGGAAAGGAGGACCCTGGGTTCTGGGAGGGACGGCCGGACGCTCAGCGCTGGACGTACGACGTAGGAAGGCCCTGCCGGCAGCTCGCCGTCTCAGACGGGCGTGGTGATACTGAGGTCCTCAAGACAGCAGCGTCGCCGACAGTGGCCCCCATTCTCATTGGCCTTGATAACAATTACAAGGGGTCCTTCATACTGGCTTTTTTCCTCCTCTGTGCTAACTAAGCTTCTTAAGTTAGAAGCTATTGCTTTTCCCCTTTCTCTTTGCTTCCTTCTTTTTTTTTTCTTAACTGCACAGAATTCCCAAAGTCCTTATCGCCCTGCAGGAGTCAGATTGATGTCATCCCACCCATGTGCTTTTTATTAATGATGGAAATTTTCCTTCCCCGCACCAAAGGAGTTTTTATGAGAGACCTCAGGCTGTCGGTGAAACTGTTATTAAAAAATAATAATAATATTGACCCGTCTCTTTGAATTATCTGGAGATATGCAAAGATACAGGGAAAATTCATAAGATGAGATCTTACACTCTTTGTATAGGACGTTCCCTCGTCTTCAATAAACCGTCTTCTCTCAAGGAATGAGAGCCAAGCCTACAGCACCTCATCAGGGCATCTTGAATTCATATGGAGAGGCTGCGGATGCGTCCATTATTTTTGAAATATGCTCAATGGACAGATTCTGGAAGCTCCAGATGTTAGAAGTTGAGAAAGAAAGAGAGTGTTTCCCTTGGAATCCTGTCAGAATCTCTGAGGATTTGTTCATCTTTCTTACTTTTGTTTGCATGTGTGTTGTGTCCAACTCTTTGCAACCCCCGTGGACTGTAGCCCGCCAGGCTCCTCGGTCCGGGGGACTTTTCCAGGCAGGAATACTGGAGCGGGTGGCCATTGCCTCCTCCAGCTTCTTTCCTAGCAGTGTTTTATTTGCTACTCTGAGAGAAGCTGCTTATCTTGAAGGTGTTGCTGTCTTCCAAAGGCTGTTAAAGACTTTCTTTTTTTACTTGCAGAGTACACAGTCCTTTGCCTTTTATATCTATTGTTTGCTATGCTATGCGTTCATTTGCTGTCTGTGGGCTTCCCTCTAGTTGCGGCAACTGGAGGCAACTCTCTAGTTGGGGTGCACAGGTTTCTCGCTGAGGGGGTTTCTCTTCGTGTGGAACAAGCGCTCTGGGGTGTGTGGGCTTCAGTAGTTGTGGCACGCATGCTTACCTACAGTTGGTAGAGAACCTGCCTGCCGATGCAGGAGGTGCAGGAGAGGTGGGTTCGAGCCGTGGATCAGGAAGATCCCCTGGAGGAGGACATGGCAATGCACTCCAGTATCCTTGCCAGGAGAACCCCCATGGACAGAGGAGCCTGGCGGGGCTACAGTCCCTGGGTCACAGAGAGTCGGACACGACTGAGTGACTGAACAGCCACAACGGAGCCTGGTTTGTCCCCCCAGGACCTCTCAGACACGTCTGTAGATGCTGAAGGGCAAACTCCCGAAGGTCGTTTTCATTCTGACCCTGTTTTGTTTGCGTTCCAGCAGAGAAACAGACGGTCACGGCCCAGCCACGCGCCCGTCTTCGCTAAACAGTGATGGGACTGGTACTCATTAAAAAAGCGTAACCCTTCAAAATTGTGACAGCTTCTTTCTCTCGTGGCCTGAGTCCGTGTCCAAAAATGTGTTAGGTCCCAGTGTCTAGAATCTGGGAATGTGATGTTTTTTGGGAGAAGTCCTTGCAGAGCTCAGCCCTGCCTGAAAATCCCAGCTATTCAAGGTTAGAATTTTATTTTATTTTGGCTTTTATGTATTTGCAATTAAATTTTTTATGGAGGCATAGTTGGTTTGCAATCTTATTATTACTTTAAGGCGCGCGACACAGTGATTCGTAATTGTCGCAGATGGCTCAGAGGTCAAAGCGTCTGCCTGCAATGCCGGAGACCTGGGTTCCATCCCTGGGTCGGGAAGATCCCCTGGAGAAGGAAATGGCAACCCACTCCTGGCTTGGAGAATCCCATGGACGGAGGAGTCTGGTGGGCTACAGTCCACGGGGTCGCAAAGAGTCAGACACGACTGAGCGACTTCACTTTCACTTTCACGCTCCATTTAAGGTTATTATAAAATATTGCCCCTATTCCCCATGCTAGACAGTCCATCCTTTAGCGTATTATTGCAATACAATGTATCCTTCTAGCTTATCTATTTTGTACATAGTAACTTGTCCCTTGTATTCCCCATCAGGTATCTTGCCTTTCTCCTTCCCTCTCCCCACTGGCAATATCTGTGGGTCACTTTCTGTGTTGGCATATGCGTTCATTTGTTTTACTTCCTTCTTAGATTCCACATGTAAGTGACAGCATAGAGTATTTGCCGTTCTCTGCCTGCCTTCACGTAGTATGATCTTCCCCAGGTTGACCCATATTGCCGCAGATGGCATGATTCGTTCTTTTTCACGGCTGCGTAATATTCCACCGCATATATGCACCACATCTTCCCAATCCCTCCATCTGCTGATGGACACTCAGGTGTTCACTTCCGTGTTTTCACTGTTGTACACCGTGCTGCCTTGAACATCGAGGCGCGTGTTATCTTTTCAAATCAGCATGCCCTTTTTCTCCGGATGCATACCAGGTTTGAAAAGCGAGCATGAGGTGACCATGAGGAGGGCAGCCTTTGCAAACATGCTCTGGGAATAGAACCACGATGTCTCCTGAACCATTCTGGTCCTTGCTTGCTGAACTCTGACCCTCCGGGACGTCCTTGTCCACCCAGACGCCCGCCCTGCCCGGGCTGTGGCCTGGGAACCAGGAGGCTATGAAAATGCCGAGGGATCGAGGCGGGTCACCGGCAGAAACTGGAAACACACACTCAACCTTTAGATTCAGGTCAGCACTCCTCCGCGTCGGCGGAGAGCGCAGCCTTCCACGTCGGTCTGGTGTGTCTGCCGAGCAGAACTGGCACAGCCTCTGCCAGAAGACGTCGACGACGGGTGAGGTCAGCCTTGAGAATGATTTTCCAAACGCATTGGAGCTCCAGATCATCCTTTCCACGTGGAAAGCCTAGAACTCCATTATTAACAGCCTGGAGACGTTTTTTCTTCTAGGAGCAAATGAGAAGCATGTGGTCGTCTCCTGCAGGCAGGTGAGACGCAATAGGAGGTGGTGTGAAGCCCCCTCGCTCAGAGGGACTAGGGGTTGCTTTCAGAGGTATCATTCCTATTTATGGTGGTGGAGGGGGAAGGGGGTGTCATCGGTTCTTCTGAAGTGGGTGTGCCAGCAAACAGAGTTTTTAACACATCAGGTTTCTAAGTTTGATCTACAAGACGTCCCCTGTGGCTCAGGGGTAAAGAATCCACCCGTCCATGCAGGAGACGTGGGTTCCATCCCCCTGGGTCGGGAAGATTCCCCTGGAGGAGGGCATGGCAACCCACTCCAGGTGCATGCCTGGAGAATCCCCTGGACAGAGGAGCCTGACGGGGCAACAGTCCCTGGGGTCGCAGATAGTTGGACTTGACTGAGCGACTTTCACTTACTTACAGGAGTTGTAGGAAACCGATGATTCTTTCCCCCAGCCCCTCCCTCTTGTATCTGGAATGACTACCAATGGCTACCTTCACCTAGGAGGTGATGTTCTCATCGTTGAGACTCCGGGAGGAGAGCCCATCTTGTCTTATTAGCAGAAGATGACACCTGCTTAGACCAAGATGGGGTGTGACCTCTGATGTGTGTTGATGATTCTCCCTTTGTCTCTGTCTGTCAGTCTCTCTTCTCTATCTGTCTGTATGTCTATCTCCCTCCCTACCTATTGTATCTATCTATCATCTGTCTTATCTATCATCTATCTTATCTACCTAACTACCCACCTACCACATCTATCGGTCATCTTGCCCAGCATCTATCTATCTATCCATCTATCTCTCTATTTGTCTGTCTACCAATCTGTGAATACCTACCTACCTATGTATCGGGCTTCCTGTGTGGCTCAGCTAGTAAAGAATCTTCCTGGGTTTCTTTACTGATGGGGGAGACCTCGGTTCAATCTCTAGGTTGGGAAGATCTCCTGGAGAAGGGAAAGGCTACCCACTCCAGTATTCTGGCCTGGAGAACTCCATGGACCGTATAGTCCACGGGGGTCGCAAAGAGTCAGACATGGCTGAGCGACTCTCACTTCACTTCACTTGTGTATCATACCTGTTATTAACCTTAAGTGTCATTCATCTTATCTGTCTATCTGTCTGTGGGTCTGTCTGTCTGTCTACCTACCTATCATATCTATCATCTCAGCTACCATGCATCTTATCTATCTATCTAATCTAATCTGTGTGTCTGTCTGTCTACCTTTGTGTCTGGGTATGCTTAGCTGCGTCCAACTCTTTGTGACCCCATGGACTGTGGCCCGCCAGGCTCCTCTGTCCATGGGATTCTCCAGGCCAGAATACTGGAGTGGGTTGCCATTTCCTCCTCCCAGGGATCTTCCTGACCCAGGGATCAAACCCAGGTCTCCCACATTGCAGGCAGATTCTTTACTGGCTAAGCCACAAGGGAAGCCCAAGAATACAGGAGTGGGTAGCCTATCCCTTCTCCAGGGGATCTTCCCGAGCCAGGCATTGAACTGGGGTCTCCTGCATTGCAGGCGGATTCTTTACCAACTGAGCTTCCTGGGAAGACCATCTACCTACCTATCGTATCTGCCTATCATCTGTTTTATTACCTGTCTGTCTGTCTACCTCTCAGATGTATCTATCTGTCATCTACCTATCTACCTACCTACCTATCATCTAATACCTACATATCTCATCTCTGGGACCCGAGACGCCCATGAACCCTAGAGACGATGCTTGCGATCCATGTTTTGTCTCCTTCCGATGCCACAGCCACTTCCACGATTCCGCCTGCAGATCCCAATCTCAGCTCCCTTCTTGGAGATGTTTCCCCATCAGTCACCTCCTTAATGCTCCTCCTAAATCACCCACAACGCCGTCCCTCTGGAAGGCGCCTCGGGCATCAGGGCTGCCCTCCGGGTTTAAACTCTTGCAAAATGGGTATTTACGGTAATCCATTTAGCAATTAGGATTATCTCTGTTTGTGGGAGCTTGGCAGGGAGTGGGCATGGTGGCCTGGACACTGCGGGAGGAAGAGGGGTGGATTGAGGTTTCCAAAAGGAGATGACTCACAGCCGTGAAAGCTGTGCAGAGTATGGCTGTGTGATGCTACTGACAGGGAAAAAGTCCCTGGGTTGGGAAGATCCCCTGGAGGAGGGCATGACAACCCACTCCAGTATTCCTGCCTGGAGGATCCCACAGACAGAGGGACCAGGCGAGCTACAGTCTAGTTCAGTTCAGTCGCTCATTCGTGTCTATTTTAGATCCCATGAACCTCAGCATGCCAGGCTTCCCTGTCCATCACCAACTCCCAGAGTCCACCCAAACTCATGTCCCTTGAGTCGGTGATGCCATCCAACCATCTCATCCTCTGTCGTCCCCTTCTCCTCTCGCCCTCAATCTTTCCCAGCATCAGGGTCTTTTTCAGTGAGTCAGCTCTTCGCATCAGGTGGCCAAAGTATTGGCGTTTCAGCTTCAACATCAGTCCTTCCAATGAACACCCCTGTTCAAAGGCATGAATTCTTCAGCGCTCAGCTTTCTTTATGGTCCAACTCTCACATCCATACACGACCACTGGAAAAACCATAGCCTTGACTAGACGGACCTTTGTCGACAAAGTGATGTCTCTGCTTTTTAATATGCTGTCTAGGTGGGTCATAACTTTCCTTCCAGGGAGCAAGCGTCTTTTAATTTCATGGGGTCGCAAAGAGTCGGACACAACTAAGCGACTAACATGACTAATACAGGGTAAAAGGGATTTCTTTAGGGACATACTTGCTGATGGCAACAGCTGGGGTCTGTCAGGGGTGGTATAAGCATTGCAGATGAGGTGTCCCCATAGGTGGAAAAGCATCTTCCATATGAGACTTCTGCAGGAAAAGGTGTCATCCCAGTGCCACAGACAAGTAGCAACTACTTGTTTCTTAAGGTTTCTGCTGGAATTCCCAGGAAGGAAAACTATGACAAACCCAGACTGCGATTCAAAACCTGGGACGTCACTTTGCAGACAAAGGTCTGTATAGTCAAGCTAGAGTTTTTCTAGTAGTCATGTACAAATGTGAGAGTTGGACCATGAAGAAAGCGGAGCACTGAAGAATAGATGCTTTTTTTTAATATTTTACAGTGTTAATTAATTAATTTAATTGGAGGCTACTTACTTTACAATATTGTGGTTTTGCCAGACACTGACATGAACCCGCCATCTGTGGTGATGGAGAGAACTCTTGAGACTCCCTTGGACTGCAAGGAGGTCCAACCAGTCCATCCTAAAGGAAATCAGTCCTGAATATTCATTGGAAGG
>CM035303.1:132129352-132157329 GCA_020226075.1 Hydropotes inermis
TGCCCGTTGGACAGAGAAAGGAAGCTGCCTCTTCTCACCAGCCAGGCATCGCCGAGGATAATCAAAGCCCCCAGGGGCATTGGAGAAGTCTCTTGAGAGTCCCCTGGACTGCAAGGAGATCCAACCAGTCCATCCTAAAGGAAATCAGTCCTGAATATTCACTGCAAGAACTGATGCTGACACTCTGATCCTTTGGCCACCTGATGCAAAGAACTGACTCCTTGGAAAAGTCCCTGATGCTGGGAAAGATTGAGGGCGGGAAGAGAAGGGGACAACAGAGGATCAGATGGTTGGATGGCATCACCAACTGGATGGACATGAGTTTGAGCAAGCTCTGGGAGATGGTGATGGACAGGGAGGCCTGGCGTACTGCAGTCCATGGGGTCGCAAAGAGTTGGGCATGGCTGAGTGAGTGAACAACATCCTCAGCAACAAAGGTACATGGATACCCACAGAAAATTCTGTACACCAGTCTAGTGTCCTGCAGAGTCAGGGCACAAATCCATTTATCCCGGACATGGTGCTCCCTAGAAGTTCTAAAAACCCCAGATAAGAAAGAGCTAAATCCTGTAAAATTGCCCCAAATTGGTATATGTGTTTATGTACGCCTGCTCCTACACCAGCTACATAGGATAGCTTTAGAAGTCTACAATATATTTATATGCACATAGACCCTGGTGACTCAGACGGTTAAGAATCTGCCTGCAATACAGGAGACCCGGGTGTGACCCCTGGGTTGCGAAGATCCCCTGGAGGAGGGCATGGCAACCCACTCCAGTATTCTTGCCTGGAGAATCCCATGGACAGAGGAGCCTGGTGGGCTACAGTCCATGGGGTCGCAAAGGGTGGGACGTGACTTGGAGACTAAACACCACCAACAATGTGCATATTCTCATGTTTTCTTACATTTATTTTACATTTTCTAGGTGAGCAAATGACAAGAAGAATCAGGCTTCCCAAAAGAGGAATCACGTAGGTGAGTAACCCATTAAAAAGTGAACCAGTCATGTTTGAAAATGAGACATTTTCTTTGGGACTCAGCTTGCTGTCTTTGGAGGTGCAGGAAAAGAAAGCGTGAGTCGCTCAGTCATGTCTGACTCTGTGCGACCCCGTGGACTGCAGCCCACCAGGCTCCTCTGTCCATGGGATTCTCCAGGCAAGAGTGCTGGAGTGGGTTGTCATTTCCTCCTCCAGGGGATCTTCCCAACCCAGAGACTGAAGCCGGGTCTCCTGACTTGCAGGCAGATTCTTTACCGCCAGCAAAGCCCGAGAGATGGAACCACTTAAGAAGTCAGGGGCTGTCTTGGTGAGACTGATGCCAACTGCTTTGACAAAGACGCCCCAGAATTTTGGCATCTTACCGCAGTAAGTCACACCTGACTTCTCATTTCAATGACTCATCCGCTCCAGGTGTTCCTGCTTGGGTAGATTGCTTCCACGTGGTGAGTGACAGGTCAAGCATCCTTGCCAAACTGGTCCTGTGCCATCTTCCACACCTGCCTCCCAAGGTCCTCCTGTTTTCATTTGTTGCTTCCTCGCTGTTGGTGTTCCTGTGTCTGTTGCTTGAACGCCATCCAGCTGAAACACCTAAAACACATGCACGCTTACCACCCATGGGAGGTTTCCACGGAGTTCATCCTTCCCCTGGCCGGGATGTCACCACACAAGACACATCAAACCCTTGAGAGCAGGTGGGATGTGTGGTCAAGGTGAGATGGTCATCTCAGTGTGGTATCACTGAGTATGCTATCAGTGAGCAGTGATTGTGAAAATGAACGTATTAGCTGCTCGTTCGTGTCCGACTTTTGCGACCCCGTGGACTGTAAGCCCATCAGGCTCCTCTGTCCAAGGGGATTCTCCAGGCAAGAAGACTGGAGTTTGTAGCTATTCCCTTCTCCAGGGGGTCTTCCCGACTCAGGGATCAAACCCAGGTCATCTGCGTGGCAGGCTCATTGTTTACCCTCTGAGCCAGCAGGGAAGCTCTCTGCCCACAGGTGCAAACCCTCTGCTGATGCATGTGCATGTGATAGCACTCGTCCCTTGCAGCCAGGACTGTGTGTTGGTACAATCGCTTTGGAAGTCTGTTGGGCTCCATCTTGCAAAGCTGAAGGTGACCCAGAAGTTGCCGTCGTGGGTAGCAGCTCTGGAGAATCCCTTGCCTGTCTGTCCACATGTTAGCCTGTTGTCGGAGTCACGTCTCTGATATTGAAACCTGCAATCTACCCTTGTGTGTGTGGGCAGGATATGCCGAGTGTGAAATGATTGCAGAATGGCATGTGGTACAGACGTGAAGCAAGTTGGCTCAAGATACAAGCCACGCCCTCATGAACTTTATTTTATGTTTCTTTTATAATATTTAGTTGTTTTTGGCTGCGCTGGGTCTTTGCTGCCGTTTGGGGTCTTTCTGTGGTCGTGGCCACGAGCGGGAGCGACTCTTGGTTGCAGTGAGTGGGTGCGTGGGTTTCTCATTGCGGTGCATGCATTACTTATTCCCGTTGCTTCTCTGCTTGTGTGGCAGCGGCTCTGGGTGCTTGGGCTGAGAGCTGTGATTCACAGGCTAGGTTGTGGCGTGGCATGTGACGTTTTCCCCAACCAGGGATCCAACCCACATCTCCTGCGGTGGGAGCACAGAGGTTCCTCCCTGGCGTCTTGGATCACATCCTCCTTTGCCCAAGTGCCTGGATTCATAGCCGTGTGTCCCTGCCCTGTAGGAGCAGGCCGTCAACTGGTCGGACCAGGCCCACCTGCCCTGGGGAGGGCAGTCTGCTTGACTCAGTCTCCTGGCTCCAATGTTAATCTCATCCCACAAGGCCCTACTGTAGGCCACGGGGAGCTACGTTCAATACCCTGTAACAACCTGTTAGTGGGAAAGAATCTGAAAGAGCATAGATGTGTAACTGAACCACTTTGCTGTGCGCTGGAAGCTAACACAACATTGTAAATCAACTATGAAACTCCAGTGAAAATGAAAATGTTCATCTCTCAGTCGCGTCTGACTCTTTGCAGCTCCATGGACTGTAGCCCCGCCAGGCTCCTCCACCCGTGAGATCCTCCAGGCAAGATCACTGGGGTGGGTTGTCATGCCCTCCTCCAGGGATCCATCTTCCTGATCCAGGGATAGAACCCAGCTCCCCTGCATTGCAGGCAGATTCTGTACCGTCTGAGCCACGGGGGATGCCAACATTATAAATAAACTACGCTTCAGTGTGAAAATTTTTTAAAATGTGAATCTCATTCCAAAACACTCTTACCAGACACACGCAGAATCATGTTTTACCAAATATCTGGGCACTTTATGGGCCAATCAAGACACAGAAAATTAACCTTCATAATGTCTCTGTGTGTGTGTGAGTGCGTGCATGCATGCATCTTACAATGTGTTAACTACCGAGCCAAACAAAAGATATAATTTTTGCTGCAAAATATGTGCACTCTAATAACATTCTACAGCCTTCCTGAAACATCATGGCAACATCCAAATATGGATTAAGTGAAGGAGCTGAAAAAAATGAAAGGATGCAGCCAAGTTGGCCAGACAATGCAGAATGCAGATCCCGTTGATGCCACACCAAAATTCCTAAAGGTCCCCAGGAGGTTTCCCTGTGTTCTTCTGCCTTCACTGCTGAGGAAGCAACACCTTTTCCATCTCCGTGTTACGATCACGTAGTTGGGAGGAACTGGTCGCTGGCAGCCCTCGAGACTGTGAGGTTCATGAAAATCTGTGTTCCTGTTTCAGGGATGCACGCTGGCTGAATCCGCTGGCCGGGCACTGTGGTAATCATGTGTTAATTTTACCACGGGAGGTCCTCCTGGGAAGGAGCTCGGACCCGACAAGCCATCCCCCTACCGGGAGAGTTGGGGAAAGGTCTGAAAGAGACGCCACGTGTCTTAGCATTTCCCAGATTCCTTTCTCGGGCATCCTTCTTGCCCGACCGATGCATGTACCCCGGGTCAGAATGACGGGGCGGAGGAACCCCAGAAAGTAAGCTCATCTACGTAGAACCTGGGGCTGTGAGCCAGGAGGCAGAGCCGTTTCTCCGGGGCTTCTGATGCTCACGGCTTTCCATCTAGGCACCCCTTCCCAATCACGTGTCTGCCTGGGTAGCTACTGTCTCTCCTCGGAGAATTCTCTTCCGAGCGTCAGGCGAGATCCCACTCTCGGGCTCTGGAAGGGGGTCCCCCCCGACTCCTATAGCATTCCCAGTTCACGAAAAGAATGCAGGGCCTTATTTCACTCTTTTGTTACGGCTGAGTCATATTCCAAGGTATAAATGCTCAGGTAAAGAAAGCAGTCTTATTTCATTCCTTTGTTACGGCTGAGTCATATTCCAAGGCATAGATGGTCAGGCAAAGAATGCAGGGCCTTATTTCATTCCTTTATTATGGCCGAATAATATTCCACCATATAAATGTTCAGGTAAAGAATTCGGAGGCTAATTTCGTTCCTTTGTTACGGCTGAGTAATATTCCACCATATAAACGTACCGCACCCCCCCTTTTTTTTTTAAATCCATTCATATATCGACGGACACTCAGGTTGCCTCTCAGCCATCAAAGACAATGAAACAGTGTCATTTGCCGCAAGCTGGCTGGACCTACAGATGATCATTGCTAAGTGAGGTGAGTCAGACTCAGAAAGACAAATCGCATGTGATATCACTTGTATGTGGGATTTTTTTCTTTCTTTTTTTTTTAAATTCCAGAGGAATATTTAATGTCAATTGTTAATATTAGTTCTAGTCATTAACTGTATTAAGTCTGGTTGAAAATAAAATTCAATCTTTACACCACTAAACACAGTGGTATTTTAGGTAGCAAATGAAGCTACTGTTTACACAGACTTTGCCCAGAAAACCTCCATTGCCCACTAGGTGAGACTTACTGATGGAGACCCCTGTCTCTCTGTCTCTCTCTCTCCATCATTTAAAAGAGCCAATTTAAAACACTTTCCGATTAAATCTTTGAAGATTTAATTTAAGAGTGTCCATCTCTCACTTTGATGGACACTTTTCGTTCCAAAACACAAATTGGTGGTGCTGGTTTAGCCGCTGTGTCCGCCTCTTGCGACCCCATGGACTGTAGACCACCAGGCTCCTCCGTCCATGGGATTTTCCTGGCGAGAATACTGGAGTGGGTTGCCATTTCCTTCTCCAATATGTGGAATTTTAAAAAAAATAATACAAAAGAACTTATAAAACAGAAGCAGACGCATAGAAAACAAACATATGGTTACCAGATGACTAAAGGAGGGGGAAAATTAGGGGTTTGGAATTAGCAGAGACACACGACTATATATACATTAATGAAATAAACAACCAGGCCTACTGCATAACGCGGGGAACCATAATCAATACCATGTAATCACCTATGACGGAAAATAATACGGAAGCGAATATGCATATATATGATAACCGAATCCCTTTTCTGTACACCCAAAACTAATATAACATGGTACATCAACTTATCCTTCGATGAAGCAATAAAATAAGAAAAAGAAAATTCAAACTCGGCTGAATTTTAAAATGACACAGGTAACCACCTCGGGCAAAAGAGGATTCCTCGATTCCTTTCCAGAAATGAAACCGCTGGCTTCACAATCCACTGCCACGAGCTACACGTGTGTGTGAACAGTGTGGTTTCATTTGGTTTCGTCAAGCAGCTGTTTTAACCGCCTGTGCATCTGACTTACTCCCCTAGACCCCAGAGTTCTCTTAACTTCGAAGGATGGACAGTTTGTAAATTGTATGTCAAGTCCAGACGAAAAAGTCCAGATGACACGTTTTTGCAGAGCCTGCTAGAAATAGTCATCGCAGTCTATTCAGATGAGAGACTCACAGCACCTAGAATCTTTATAAGCAGTACAGTTCACTAGCTCTAATTAGATGCTTATCAGTGAGCATCTAATGAATGAATCTTTCAGCGTGCTCAGTTGCTTGGGTCGTGTCCAACTCTTTGCGGGCCCGTGGACTGTAGCCCGCCAGGCTCCTCTGTCCATGGGATTCTCGAGGCAAGAATACTGGAGTGGGTTGCCATGCCTTCCTCCAGGGGATCTTCCTGACCCAGGGATCGAACCCACGTCTGCCCGTGTCTTTAGCAATTCGGGGGGATTCTTTACCCCCGGAGCCACCTGGGGAACCCCAAACACTGGATCAGTTCAGTTCAGTCGCTCAGTCATGTCCAACTCTTTGCGTGGACTGCCGCACGCCAGGCCTCTCTGTCCATCACTATCTCCCGGAGGTTGTTCAAACTCCATCGAGTCGGTGATGCCATCCAACCATCTCATCCTCTGTCGCCCCCTTCTCCTCCAAACTTCAGTCTTTCCCAGCGACAGGGGCTTTTCCAATGAGTCAGCTCTTCGCATCTGGTGGGCAAAGTACTGGAGATTCATCTTCAGCATCAGTCCTTCCCGTGAATATTCAGGACTGATTGCTTTTAGGATCGAGTGCACCCACGAATATTGCAACAGCTTCTAATGTATGCCTTCGCACCCCCTGTGTCTATGTACGCCACACTAGCTTCGGCATGACTTATATTTCAAACCACAGCAGAGTTTATGCCCTGCGGAGTCACCCAGGGTGTTATCAGCGAGAATTCCACACGGCAAGCAACAGTGACTGCCTCTTTGTTTGGACACTCTGAGGATGCATATGTCTCACTGATAAGCATCTAATTAGAGCTAATGAACTGTTATCCTTGTAAGAATCCTATAACAAGATAGGTCAGTCCGTGAGTCATCACAGATGTCTCTTCTCTGATATTACACAACCAGCATTTTATGTCTCTTTGTGTCATTTAGCAGTCTCAGAACTTGGCAGGGAACTTTCAAGACTGGAGTTAAATCTTAAACAAAACTTGATGCACCCCATTTGTGATTTTTCTTGAACATGAGGCTTCCACCATAACGAGGTGGATTCGCTCAGCCTACGAAACCTCAGTAACCAATCTAGTTCTGGTTTCCTAAAGGTAATCAACCCTGATTATTCATCGGAAGGGCTGATGCTAAAGGTCCAATACTTTGGTCACCTGATGCAAAGAAGTGAGTCATTGGAAAAGACCCTGATGCTGGGAAAGATTGAATTCGGGAGGAGAAGGGGACGACAGAGGATGAGATGGTTGGATGGCATCACCTACTCGATGGACAAGAGTTTGACTAAACTCCGGGAGTTGGTGATGGACAGGGAGGCCTGGCGTGCTGCAGTCCATGGGGTCGCAAAGAGTCGGAGATAAGTGAGTGACTGAAAAACAGCATAGCTGATTAACAACGTTGTGATGGTTTCTGGTGGACAGCGAAGGGACTCAGGCATACGTATGCACGCATCCATTCTCCCCCAGACTGCCCTCCCATCCAGGCTGCCACGTGACATGGAGCAGAGTTCCCTGGGCTGGCCAGCGGGCCCTTGCTGGTTCTCCACGTTAAATCCAGCCGTGTGTCCACGTCCATCCCAGACTCCCTGACTGTCCCTTCCCCAAACCTTCCCCACTTATAACCATAAGTGCATCTTCTAGTTCAGTGAGCCTCTTCCTGTTTTGTGAGTAAGTTCATTTGCACCATTTTTTTGACTCACATATAAGGAATTTCATAAAAAATAGATAATCAGCGAGGGCCTACTACGGTACAGCGCAGGGAACTCTGCTGAATGTCGTGTGGGCGCCTGAATGGGGCGGGGAGCGGGTTTGGGGGAGAATGGATAGATGCGTATATGGGACTGAGCCCCTTTGCTGTCCATCGGAAACCACCATAGCGTTGTTAATTGGCTACGTTCATTGGGTGCTTCAGTCAGTTCAGTTGCTCAGTCGTGTCTGACTCTTTGCGACCCCATAGACTGTAGCACGCCAGGCCTCCCTGTCCATCACCAACTCCCGAAGCTTGCTCAGGCTCATGTCCATCGAGTCAGTGATGCCATCCAACCGTCTCATCCTCTGTCGTCCCCTTCTCCTCCTGCCTGCAATCTTTCCTAGCATCAGGGTCTTTTCTAATGAGTCAGCTCTCTGCATGACGTGGCCAAAGAAATGGGGCTTCAGCTTCAGCATCCATCCTTCCAATGAATATTCAGGACTAATTTCCTTTAGGATGGAGTGGTTGGATCTCCTTGCAGTCCAAAGGACTCTCAAAAGTCTTCAACACCACAGTTCCAAAGCATCAATTCTTCCGTGCTCAGCTTTCTTTATGAGCCAACTCTCACATCCATACATGATCACTGGAAAAGCCACAGTTTTGACTAGACGGACCTTTGTTGGCAAAGTAAAGTTTTGTCTGACTCTTGTGATGCCACGGACGGTAGCCCACCAGGCTCCTCTGTCCATGGGATTCTCCAGGCAGAAATACCGGAGTGGGTTACCATTCCCTCCTCCAGGGGATCTTCTCCACCTGGGGATCAAACCAGGGTCTCTTGCATTGCAGGCAGATTCTTTACTATCTGAGACAACAGGGAAGCCCCCCCAGTACAACACAGAAAGTTAGCAACACCAACCAAAAACGGTGCACTTCTGGATTTTACAAAAAAAGACAGAGGAGAAGGTTTACAAAGGTATGTAAGTATGGACACAGAGATGGGAGTGATGACATCTACAGAGCGAGGAACGCCACAGATTGCCTGCAGCCACCATCAACTCATGGATGCGGTGTGGTGAGAGGGATGCGGAGGGACGTGAGAGGGTGGGTGGCTGCTGGACCACATTCTTCCCAAGAAGTTCTGGAGGAAACCAGGCCTTCCAACCCCTTGACCTCGGACTTCCGCGTCCCAGAGCCGCAAGGGAATAACCTTCCGTTCTCTCGCAAACCCCTCTTAGGATCTTTTGTCACGGCAGCTGCAGGAAACGAATGCCCCCGGCGTTGCTGACAACTTGGGTTGTGCGGAGAGTGTAAGCTGAGGCCCTGATGCCGGGAAAGACTGAAGGCAGGAGGAGAAGGGGACGGCAGTGGATGGGGTGGTTGGGTGGCATCACCGACTTGACGGACATGAGTTTGAGCAAGCTCCGGGAGTTGGCGATGGACAGGGAGGCCTGGCGTGCTGCGGTCCACGGGGTCGCAAAGAGTCGGACACGACTGAGCGACTGAACTGAACTGAACTGAATGCATATGTAAGGATTTATATGTAGCTGAATATGTATATATAAAAGAATATATGTAGCTGAATGTAAAAGTATATTATGTAACTGAATATATATAAAAGAACATTTATGTAGCTGAATATATATATAAAAAGATATATATGTAACTATAAGCACTTAGCTCTGCACTTGAAACATTGCAAATTAGCTCTACAATTGTTTATAAAATAAACAAAAAGGACCTAACAGATATTGAACTGTATCCAATATCTTGTAATTACCTATAATGAAAAAGAACCTGAAAAGTATATGTATATTCAGTTACGTATATAACATATATACACTACATGTATATTCTTATATATGTAAAATAATATATGTATATAATTATATCCTTAATATATGTAACTGAATATATATATAGACACGTATATGTAATACGTAATAACCTATAGTGGAAAAGAATCTGAAAAAGTATATATGTAAGAACATATATATAACTGAATATATATGTGTGTACACATATGTATATGTAATAATCTATAATGGAAAAGAATCTGAAAAAGTATACATATATGTGTATATATGTAATATGTAATAATCTATATTGGGCAAATGTGAAAAGTGTATATATATGTGTCACAGTATATATAAGAATATATATGTAACTGAATATATATATATATACATGCACACATATATATGGAATATGTAATAACCTATAATGGAAAAAATCTGAAAAGTGTGTATATATGTGTGTATGTGTAACAGTATATATAAGAATATATGTGTAATGGAATATATATATATACACACACACATATGTGGAATATGTAATAACCTATAATGGAAAAAAATCTGAAAAAGTATGTATATATACGTGTGTGTTTAAGAATAGATACATAAGAATATATACATAGCTGTATATATATGTGTGTGTGCATGTGTAAGAATAGATATATAAGAATAGATATGTGAATATATATATACATACACATATATGTAATGTGTAATAACTTTTAATGGAAAAAATCTGTAAATTTTATGCATAAGAATATATATTAACTGAATATGTATACACACAAACATATATATACTTGCTCAGATTCTTTTCCTTTATAGGTTATTGCATATATATGTGTGTGTATGTATCCTTTCGGGTATTACAGGATACTGGATGTAGTTCAGTATATATAGGGTCCTTATTTTTTGTTTTATATACGCTAGTGTGTATCTGCGAATCATAATCTCCAAATTTATCCCTGCCTCCCTTCCCCTTTGGTAAACATACGTGTGTTTTCTACATGTGTGAGCCTGCTTCTGTTTTGTACGTTCATTTATTTAATCTTTTAGATTCTGCATACAAGTGATATCTTATGATCCTTGTCTTTAACTTGCCTCTCTTAACATGAGGGTCTCCAGATCCGTCCACGTCTCTGCAGATGGCACGGTTTCGTTCTTTTTCATGGCTGAGTAGTATTCCGCTGTGTGTGTGTGTACCACGTCTTCCTTATCCGCTCATCTGTCAGCGGACACTTGGGTCAATTCCACGTCTTGGCGGTCATAAATAGCGCTTCTGTGAACATCGGGTGCACGTTTAGTTTTCTAGCGAACCTCCATCCTCTTCTCCACAGTGGCTGTACCGACTTAACACTCCCGTTAATCATGTACGAGGGTAAGGAAATCACATTTGTAAAGAGACGAGGAGCCTCGGACTTGCTCAACATGCCTCGTCAAGTGTACACTCAGAAACCTCCATCTGCCTTCATTTTCACTTTGGCAGATGTAGAGGCGGGCAGTGGCAAGCCTATGGAAATAACACTGTCTGCATTAGCACAGTAAAAGAAAAATAAATTACATAAAGCGTTCAGAGAATGTGGCTGCGGTTTTGCTCTCAGGAAACGTCTTCTTTTTATTTTTTTCAGCTTTTTTTATTTTCTTCTGTTGGCTGACATTTGTTTTTCACGAGACAGGTCTTTTTCTCAAATGCCATCAATCCCAATCAGTTAGCATCGGCACTTCAGTGGTTGGGACTTTCCCCTCCAATGTGGGGTTGGGTGGGGTGCATGCTTGGTCTCTGGCTGGGGGGAGCTGAGATCTCACATGCCTCTGGGCCAGAAAACCCAAACCTTTAAGCAGAAGCAGTATTCAACAAAGAGTTTTTTTTTTCTTGAAGGGAAAATAAATCTTAAGGATCGGTTAATATTGTCCAATGTACCAGAGTTGGGCATGGAGTGCAGATACAACATAGCACTCTTGCTATGTTGCCTGGAGGTGAAAGGATCAAATTCCGCGCTTCAGTCCTCAAGCTCCGTGTTCAAACAGTGAGCATAATCTTCTTCGTTGCTACTGAAACATCTCAGCGGTTCTAAATACTCTGTTAGATGGGCGTGCAGAGTCAGCGTGGTACCCAGGTCATGTATGTCTGCTATGTATCAGGGCCCGTGTTGTGCTGGAAATAGAATAAAGGTCCTACTTTCAGGAACTAAAATGTGCTGTCCATATTCAAAAAATTAGGTTCACATTCCTCAGTCCATCTGGTAATTTAGTTGATTTTGAATTCTGGAGATATCTCTCAGGTTGGCCGACGGTGTGAATTTATGATTTTAGGAGCATATGACCTATGCAAAAGTAAGGAATGACCATACCAATTAGATAAACACTGGGCTTTTTTTTTTTCCTTGTCTTTGCCGCTTTGCATAGTATTTAATAATTTCCGTTGTAAAAAAAAGTTCAGATGAATGATTGCTTCAGAAAACTTGAAATTATGGTTTGAAAAACCCACATTTACTCTGACCGCCAAGATAAGTCGATCTGGATCTCATTTTCAGTAATACTATTTTTGCGTTTGCTAGCAGACTTTTTGGTCCATGAGAATAAATGGCAAATGCAAACAACAAATACTTATCATTTCTCCATAAAATAACCTTTTTTTTTCTCTTGTTGCTCCAGACAGGTATGCTGTACCATATGAAGCTAAATATTTGGGTTTGTGTCTTAGTGAATTTGCTACTAGACTTACAGACAGCATTTTTAGTTCTACATTGCATTTTGGGAAACAAGCTTTTCAGGGTTTTTACAATCTTCAGATCATATTGCTTAGATTTCTTCGTGAACTGGCTTCAGGAAGGCTACTTCCCATATTAATGAGGTACTGGGAAGCGTTTAAAGCCAGATTCTGTGAGATTTTATACAAGCCATTCTTTCTGGATTTTTTTCTAGCTGCTTTGATATTTTTCCCCCCACTAAGTAACACTTCTATGTATCCACTAGAGAGTGTTACAGAAGCAAAACATTCAAGTGTATTTGGGTGGGAAATCTTTAAGCAGTGAAAACGCTGCTTTATCTGTCTTGTTAAGTTGGAGGATGGTATAGGTTGTGCCTCTTTAGGATAACTGAATCTTTAGGCTCAGTGGTGATGTCTTCTGTCTGTCTAAAGTGTGAACGTACTGTCAGTGAGCAGGGAAAATGTGGGATGGAGCATAAGAAATAGGGAATTACGTCTCTGAGTCTCTGTCAAAGTTTGGTTACTCATGTGTTACCTGCTCCTTCACGGACCGGGGTGTGTGCATTCACTGGTCACTCACTGGAGAGAATTTTTGGGCCTCCACTGTATCCCATGCCGGGGTCAAGCACTTGATTTGTTCCCTCTATCGAGTTTATTTCTGTTTTCCCTGGAGCGGGACCACGAGGGCTGAGCAAGGAACTTATACTATTCTCATGAGCAATTCCAAGCACTTCTAAGGGTAGGCTTGAGAAGGAAAACCAAAAGAGAGCTTTTGTATCATCCACCAATCTTATAAAACTCCTGCCCCGTGGAAACCAGAAATAGTTTTTTATTGTGGTATCACTGATTACGTTATATTAGTTTCTGGTGTGTGATTTGAAATTTTTATAGATTATAGTCCATTTATAGTTATTGTAAAATACTGGCCATGTTCCCTGTATTGAACAATCCTTGTAGCTTATTTATTTTGTGCGTAGAGTGTGTGTGTGGGGGGGGCGGGGTGTATGCCGTGCGTTTAGTCACGTCTGAGGCTTTGTGACCCCATGGACTGTGGCCTGCAAGGATTCTCTGTCCCTGGGATGCTCCAGGCAACAATACTAGAGTGGGTTGCCATTTCCTTCTCCAGCGGACCTTCCCAACCCAGGGGTCCAACCTGCATTTCTTGCATCTCCTGACTTGGCAGTCAGACCTTTTACCGGGGAAGCCCTTATACATAGGTCTCCCACATTGCAGGCGGATTCTTTATCCAGCTGAACCACCAGAGAAGCCCAGGAAGACTGGCGTGGGTAGCCTAAGCCTTCCCCAGGGGATCTTCCCAACCCAGGAATCGCACCGGGGTCTCCAGCATGGCAGGCGGATTCCTTACCAACCGAGCTATCAGGGAAGGCCCCGTATACATAGTAGATTGTACCTGTTAATCCTTGACCCTGTCTCCACTCTCCCCCATTCCCTCACCCCTCTGATCACCCCTAGTTTGTTCCCTAGATCTGTGAATATGTTTCTGTCTTGCTATATTTATTAGTTTTACTTTTTAGACCCCACATATAAGTAATATCACAGCATGTCTGTCTGACTTCACGGACTGTGATCATCTCTAGGTCTATCCGTGTTGCTGCAAAAGGCATGATTCTTTTTCGTGGCTGAGTAATATTCCACTGCGGTATCTATGTACCACTTTTCTCTTTCAATTCCTCTGTGGATGGACACACACTGCTTCCATGCCCCGGCTGCTGTAAAAACTGCTGCTGTGAACTTGGGAATGTATGTGTCTTTTTGAATTTGTGTTTTCGCTTTCCGTAGATACTTGCCCAGGAGTGGAATTACTGGGTCATACAGTGGCCTTATTTTTAGGTTTTTTTCTGAGGAAGCTCCATTCTCCTGAAACCCATATTTATATATGGATCCTTGGTATATGTTCCTGCTGATGAAATACAAAAGGCATATTCTTATTGCTGTTAACCTCAAGGTTGTATCTATTTGGACTTGCTACAGTTTGGTACTCTGCACAAGTTAAATAAGCAAGCTGACAATTTATAGCAGAGTTCATCATGAGAAACGCTGGGCTGGATGAAGCACAAGCTGGAATCAAGGTTGCCGGGAGAAAATATCAATAACCTCAGGTATGCAGATGACGCCACCCTTATGGCAGAAAGTGAAGAGGAACTAAAGAGCCTCTTGATGAAAGTGAAAGAGGAGACTTAAAAAGTTGGCTAAAAGCTCACCAGGTTCAGAAAACTGAGATCATTGCATCCGGTCATGGCAAATAGATGGGGAAACAGTGGAAACAGTAAGAGACTTTATTTTCTTGGGCTCCAGAATCACTGCAGATGGTGACTGCAGCCATGAAATTCAAAGACACTTGCTCCTTGGAAGAAAAGCTATGACCAGCCTAGACAGCATATTAAAAAGCAGACATTACTTTGCCAACAAAGGTCTGTGTTAGTCAAAGCTATTGTTTTTCCAGTGGTCATGTATGGATGTGAGAGTTGGACCATAAAGAAAGCTGAGCACCGAAGAATTGATGCTTTGGAACTGTTGTGTTGGAGAAAACTCTTGAGAGTCCCTTGGACTGCAAAGAGATCCAAACAGTCCATCCTAAAGGAAATCAGTCCTGGGTGTTCATTAGCACTGATGCTAAAGCTGAAACTCCAATCCTTTGGCCACCTGATGTGAAGAACTGACTCATTGGAAAAGACTCTGATGCTGGGAAAGATTGAAGGCGGGAGGAGAAGGGGACGACAGAGGATGAGATGGTTGGATGGCATCACCGACCTGATGGACAGGGAGGCCTGGCATGCTGCGATTCAGGGGGTTGCAAAGAGTTGGACGTGACTGAGTGAGCGAACTGAACCGAACAGTTTGGTATTAACACCGCTCTTTTCCTCGTCGGTGAGTTACCTCTACATGAACACCAGCTGTATAGTTTGGGTGTCCTCAGGGAGACAGGGTGAGGAGAATATGCGCTATGTAGGATGAGAAACTAAAGAGCCACACACCATCATATTAGGAAATAAAACACAGGAAATTAAGTGGGCAGCTGTCTCATCCTTTTCAAGTAGGACGCAGCTTTCTAAGTATAAGTTTCCACCTTCCAGGATAATGAAAACAATACTTCAGGGTACGTAAGTTTACTGTGCATCCTCGCTGGCAAAATTAACAGAGGTTTTATTTTAAAGATCGTGAAGAATACGGAATGTGTTTATTTTGTAAATTTACTTTTACAGTCACTGGAAAGCATTTGAATATATCTCTTGTGAGATATCAAAATATATCTGGTAATATATCAAAATATATCTCGTGATATATTAAAAAAAAAACAATTTTTTTGATGGGGCATATATTGTTATCATTTGTTCCGTGGGAAAAACTGCTTCTGGAGTCTGCTGCAGAGTAGAATGTAAAGCTGAAAGAATGTTCTGGTGTGTGGGGTGGGGGGGGCTTTCCTGGTGGGCCAGTGGTTAAGACTGCACTTCCACTCCAGGGGACACGGGTTCAATCCCTGGTCAGGGAACTCAGATGTCACATGCCGGGTGGAGCGGCCAACAAAAAAGAAAAGAAATGTTCTGTCTCCCAGTGTCTGTCTCCCCAGGAAAAAAAAAAACAGCCTCCGGGAACCCAGCCAAGAATATTCTGATCGTAAACGGCGATGAGTCGGACACGACCAAAGTGAGTTAGCTCAGGCACACGCGCCTGTGGGTTTCCAGCTTTCCGCTCACGTAAGAAACGGGGTGCTGTGGCTTGGTCTTCCTTTTCTGTGTTGAGAATGTACTCACTGTGGAACAGGTTCTCTTGAGAGGGCGTGGGATTCCAGATGTTCCCGGCTCAGAGCGCGGGGTTCAGCCATCAGGAAGAAATGGAAATACAGGGAAGAGCTTCCGTCCAACGTGGGGAAGGAATGATCCTCCCAGAACCGGCGTGTGATGAAAAGTCGCAGAGCCAGCAGCCAACAAGGCAGACACGGATCTCAGATGACCGGTTCTGTTTCCAGGCTGAGGGGGACAGAACCTGCAAGGTTCGACTGCACCTGCTGACCTTGTGATTGATGGGGAAGGCGTGAACGCGCAGCTCTTGGGCAGAGAGACCACGGGTATTGCTGCCCTCAGAGAGAGAGGGGAACGGATTTTGCCGCTGATGAGAAGTCACAGAAGAAAATATCATTATGGCAGAATGGGAGAGGCAGGGTGGAAGGGATTCATGCACTGTAGTGGTGGGTGGACATGGGGGGACAGGATATAAGAAGACAGCCCCGAAGAAGAACTCAGAGATGGGACTTGGGGCAAGGTCGCTTTTGTTCAGCTGCTCAGCTGTGTCCAAGTCTTTGTGACCCCGTGGACCGCAGCTCGCCAGGCCTCCCTGTCCACCACCAACTCCCGGAGCTTGCTCAAACTAATGTCCATCGGGTCGGTGATGCCATCCAACCATCTCATCCTCTGTCATCCCCTTCTCCTCCCACCTTCAGTCTTTGTGAAGATCGTGGTCTTTTCCGATGAGCCAGCTGTTCTCATGAGGTGGCCAAAGTGTTGGAGTTTCAGCTTCAGCATCAGTCCTTCCAGTGAACACCCATGACTGAGCTCCTTTAGGATGGACTGGTTGGATTTCCTTGCAGTCCAAGGGACTCAAGAGTCTTCTCCACCAGCACAGTTCAGAAGCATCCATTTCTTCGGCACTCAAACTTCTTTGTGGTCCAGCTCTCACATCTGTACATGGCCACTGGAGGAAGGTAGCCATAGGTTTGCGCGGAGCTTTGTCAGCAAATGATGTCTCTGCTTTCGAGTGGCACTGTCTAGGTTTCACATAGCCTCTCATCCAAGGAGCAGGCATCCTTTAATTCTGATGGACGTTTTTATCATGCAATCCCACTCTTGAGCATATATCCAGACAAAACTCTTCTTTCAAAAAAGACACGTTGACACCCCGGTATTCATAGCAGCACGATGCACAGTCGGCAGGACGTGGAAACAACTTAAATATCCATCAATGGAGGAATGGATAGGGACGGTATGGTACATAAATATAGACCATGGGATGTTAGCCAGCCCCCAGAAAACAGTGAAATAATGCCATTTGCAACAATGTGGATGGATGTTGAGGTCACCATTACTGCGTGAGGTAAGCCAGAGAAAGACAAATATTATATGATATCGCTTAAATGTGGACTCTAAAAAGCAATACAAACTAAATATAGCAAATAAGAAGTGGACTCACAGAGAGACAGAGCTTACTAGTGGTTCCCTGTGGGAAGAGGAAGGGGACGGGGGCAGGGGATTGACAGATACAAAGTTATGTATAAAAAAGATAAGCTGCAAGGATATAGTGTACATCACAGGGGACACGGTCAGTGCTTAACAATGCCAATCACTGAAACAAAGGGTACAAAATTTTGAATCACTTTGTTTACACCGGAAACTAATATCATATTAAAAATTACCTATAATTAAGAACAGAGTTCCAGGAGTCTGGGGGGAAGAAATACAAAGGAAATGATGAAATGATTCCCAGGGCAGTTACTGTGCAAAAGTCAACTAATCTGAATAAATTGTGTTTCAGTAAATGTTCTCCTCATACATATTAAAATCTTAAAAACATGTGAGAGAGACCCCCTTCTACTATTTTTTATTTTTTTTATTAATTTATCTTTTTAATAACACCTTTTTCATTTGTTTTTTTTAATTGAAGGATAATTGCTTTACAGTATTTTTGCAACACCATTTGGATATTAACAAGTTTTAATAACTTAATGATTAAAATAAATATAACATTTAATAATAAATAAATAAAATAAAATAATGTAATAATCATAACTTAATGGTCTTAATAACTTAAATGTCAAAAGATTAAAAATGGCAGAAGGGGAGAAAAACAAGGTAAAGAAAATGTGTCTCTTTTTCTATCCTTCTTTTTCGTCTTCAGTTCAGTGGCTCAGTCATGTCTGACTCTCTGCGACCCCATGGACGGCAGCACGCCAGGCCTCCCTGTCCATCACCAACTCTTCAGAGCTTACTCAAAGTCATGTCCATCGAGTCGGTGATGCCATCCAGCCATCTCATCCTCTGCCATCCCCTTCTCCTCCCGCCTTCAATCTTCCCCAGCGTCAGGGTCTTTTCCAAGGAGTCCGTTCTTCACACCGGGTGACCAAAGGTAGTTGTTTTCTTTACCTGATTATTTTTTGCATGTGCTCTGTGTTCCCCTGGGCTTTCTCTAGCAGCGGCAAGTAGGGGCTCCTCTCCGGGTGTGGTTCTTGGACTTCCCACTGCAGGGGCTTCTCTCAGTGAGGGTCGCGGGCTCTAGGGCTCAGACTTCAGTCCTCGTGACACACGGCATTAGCTGCCACGAGGCATCTGGGATCTTCCCGGACCAGGGATCGAACACTGTGTCCCCTGCCCTGGCGGCAGATTCTTATCCACTGAACCCCCGGAGACGTCCACGTTCTGCTCCTCAATGTTAGAATGGTCGTCGTGTGTCTCTAGACTTGAAAGAAGCCTTGGAGATGGTCTGACTCAGAGGAGAAAATGAAGAACCAGAAACGATGTGGGTTTTTTGCTCTTTTTTTAATGTTAAGGTCCCGTCATTGGTGGGGCTTCCCAGGTGGTAAAGAGCCTGCTTGCCAATGCAAGAGACTTTAGAGATGAAGGTTGCAAAGGTCACTCGCTGGGTCGGGAAGATCCCCTGGAGGAGCAAATGGCAACCCACTCCAGTCTTCCTGCCTGGAGCATCCCACAGACAGAGGAGCCTGGCGGGCTACAGTCCATGGGGTCACAAAGAGTTGGACATGACTGAAGTGACTTAGCGCAACCTGGCACTTCACTGGCAGAAACTCAGGTCTTTATTACTGTCTTAGATTCGAGGCTCAGGTGCCCAGTTGCCTGACACCAGGAAGGCTGGCAAAATGTTTACGAAATGTAGACTCTGAGCTCTTGAATTATGTGTTTTTTGCTAGGTTTTGATGTCTATGTTTTAAACATCGGAGTTTAGAATTTATCACAAGTTGGGGTGGGTAACACAGGGGCACACCCCACGCTCCATGAGGCAGGTGGCTGGGTGGTGGGGCGGGCCGTGCAGAAAATAGTTGTCAGCACAGAGATGAGGCTTAAAAAGCTGGGAATTTTCAAGAAACTACAGCTCTCCTCGCTCACTCAGATGGGTTACTCCTGAAACAAGTGCCCAAAGGTGTTAAAAAAGCAGCCGATTCTGAGCCACAGAAGTTGTGCGGAAATAAAAACCTGCACAGATTAGGAGATGTCCGTCACGCAGCAGTCTTGAAATATCATGAAGATCCTTTGTTGGTTCCCTCTTGTTGTTAAACTCGAAGGTCACTTGACGTTTTGCTCAGTTGATGTCGCTTCCCAGGTGGCCCAGCATCTGCCAGAGCAGGAGATGTGGGGGAGCCAGGTCTGATCCCTGGATCGGGAAGATCCCCTGGAGGAGGACGTGGCAACCCACTCCAGTATTCTTGCCTGGAGACTCCCAGGGACACAGGAGCCTGGGGGGCTGTAGTCTGTGGGGTTGCAAAGACTCACACATGACGGAGTGACTAACACTTTCAAGCTCATCTTTATTTTGAGTTAATTGACTTTTTGACCACTGCATGGAATCTAAGGGACTTGACATAATGAGTAGGCTCTGGGCGGGGTGAGGGGGAAATGGGATTCTTCCGAGCTCTCTCGCCCTCCTGCCAGAGCCTGATATACCTTCATTTCAGTTCAGTTCAGTCGCTCAGTCGTTTCCGACTCTGCAACCCCAGGGACTGCAGCATGCCAGGCCTCCCTGTCCATCACCAACTCCCGGAGTTTACCCAAACTCATGCCCATTGAGTCGGTGATGCCATCCAGCCATCTCATCCTCTGTCGTCCCCTTCTCCTCCCGCCTTCAATCTTTCCCAGCACCGGGGTCTCTTCAAATGATATACCTTAGCCCCCCTAGAACATGTGGGATCAATTCACGATTTTTGCAAGGCTCTGAAGAGACCTGGGAGACAGAGGTTGTCCTACTATCATTGTATTTTCATGGAACCCTGGGACGCAGTCTTGGGAGCGACAGCCGCAATGTTGCCCGTTACAAGAAGGGTCGCCTGAATGAGAATCTTTCACCCGCCAGCCACTTGGAAAATGACAAGTTCCATGCCGAAAATAAACACACAGCCCCGGAATCGAAACCAGATGGTGGCAGCTCCTAGGATCTCTCTGGGTTCGTCTTTCCTCTTCTTGTTGTTTTGCTTTCCTTCTGAAGTGGATGCGCTATGCCCCTCCTGGAAATTCGTTTGCACAGCGGGATCTCGCATTGGTTTGGGGTCAGCATCCTTCAGTGGACAGGTAGAGAGATTCCGGAGTTCTGACTCAGCTGTGGGGGTGGAGACAGAACTGTATGGTTCGTTCGAGGACACGTCTGGAACAAATGAATGAACGTTTATGTGTTTCCTAACACCACTACAGGCAGTAGCCTAAAAGCAATTTCTGGATTTCCTGCCCCCACCAATCACTTCCTCTGTTTAGGATGCTCACAACTGGTGCAGATCTTTCCTCCAGTCCGCAAGACCTTGACTTTTGTGCATTTGACACTTTTATTTGGCATACTGTAGTCTGCCCTTGTAAAAACAATTGCCTTACTGGACGCCCACCCACCCACCCACCGCCCCGCCAAAAGAAAAAGTTACAGCAGTCTGTGAAATGGACCAGTAGAACTGGAAATGTGTAAGGGATACCGCAAGCTCATTGGTTTTGACTTGTCCTTCTGGGTGTCACTGTTGTTAAGTTGCTCAGTCGTGTCCGAATCTTTGTGACCCCGTGGACTACAACACGCCAGGCTTCCCTGTCCTTCACCATCTCCTGGACTTTGCTCAAATTCATGTCCATTGAGACAATGATGCCATCCAGCCTTCTCATCCTCTGCCATCCCCTTCTCCTCCTGCCCTCAATCTCTCCCAGCATCAGGCTCTTTTCCAGTGAGTCAGCTCTTTGCATCAGGTGGCCAAAGTATTGGAGTTTCAGCTTCAGCATCAGCATCAGCATCAGCATCAGCATCAGCCCTTCCAATGAGTAATCAGGACTGATTACCTCTAGAGCCGAGTCGTTTGATTGCCTTGCTGTCCAATGGACTCTCAAGAGTCTTCTCCAACACCCCAGTTCAAAAGCATCAGTTCTTCAGCACTCAGCCTTCTTTATGGTCCAGCTCTCACATCCATACATGACTACTGTAAAAAACCAAAACTGACTAGATGGACCTTTGTCAGCAAAATGATGTCTCTGGTTTTTAACGTGCTGTCTAGGTTGGTCATAGCTTTTCTTCTAAGCAGTAAGCGTCTTTTAATTTTATGGCTGTGATCACAGTCCTGTTAATTAGGATGAATGTGGACTTCCTTCATGGTCCGGTGGCTAGGACTCTGGGCTTCCACTGCATTGAACATGGCTTCAGTCCCTGGTCAGGGAGCTAAGATCCCACATGCTATGTGTTACTGCCGAAAAGAAAGAAGGAAATGCTAAGTGGAGAAGATTTTTCTTACAAGGAAATGTAAATCATTGAATTGCTTCTCTAAGAAAAGTGATATGGAAATAGAATTTCAGAGACTAGAAAAACACATGAGGAACTTCTGACCTGTCAAATTGAGTTTGTTCAAGTATTCTGTGCTAGGAATCAAAGTGGATACATTGCAATTTTCTGTAGACTTACTTTACAACTTTTTAGACTTAGGATGAGGAATTTTAGAGGTCAGCAGAAATTTCGGAGAAGGGATATAAGCTTTCAGAATTTGACTTACGGCCTCTGACTTAGAATCAACCAAAATAATACGAAACCTGGTCTTAATTTACCAGCAGATATTTTACGTAAGAGTTATTTTTTTGTTTTTAGCTACAAGGAGGAGACTGCAGCATTTTCATCTTCTTTTCAACTACGGTGGTTTTCTAATTGTACATTATGTGTGTAACTTTGAGGCAATTGAGTACAACTGTGAAAGAAGAAAGTCTTGTTTTGGTATACTTGGCAGAAAATGGATGTGGTTTAATTTTATTATTATGTCTAAGACCAAATAATGAAAGCCGGGGTGGCGGGGGGGAAGAACTTTTCCCCAAAAGGGGCAAGGTTACAGAATGAGGAAAAGAAACAGAACAGAATAGAAGACCAGAATTCAATTAAGTCACAAAGTTTTTTGTTTTTTAGTTAATTTATTTATTTGAATTGGAGGCTAATGACTTTAAAGTATGGTAGTGGTTTTTGCCATACACTGACACGGCCAGCCATGGGTATATATGTGTCACTTGATTTACAAAATTTTAAGGCAGGAAAATGGGGGTGTCCTCAAAAAAAGAACTAGAGAGATTGGATCTTGCCAGTGGCTAGTTAGAAGTCACCTTGACACGCATCACTTGATCTTTTGCCAAAGATGACGATGAAATAGCTCAGGGAGCAAGCTGCTCTGGCCGACTGTGTATTCTTTTCCAGTAAGCATACTCAGCCTCCACCAGAGACCATGAGCTGGATTTCGGGGAAAAACCCAAGAATATTCAGCATTTCTCCTAGGATATTCCCAGCAGAGCACATTCCCAGGTCTGGAAGCACTTAACCATCTCTCGCTTACTTGAGAAAAGTCACAAAGGATTATTAAAACACATTGGAATGTTGAACCGAACTTGTCACTGTTGCTAAGCGGTGTTTGTGAACCGAAAAAAAGATGCTGAAACAGGAGAAACAGTGAACCTGGGAACATAGCTACGAATGCACTTCCCCACTCCCAAAGGGGAAAGGAGTTGTGAATATTTTCAGAGAACAGAATATGTTGGCCGCTGACAACCAAGAAAATAAGAGAGAGAAGTTGTCCAAAGAAAATAAAGCTAACTTTCTCCTTCTCGTCATTGTTCAGTTGCTGACTCATGTCCAACTCTTTGCAACCCCATGGACTGGAGCACACCAGGCTTCCCCGCCCTTCACCATCTCTCAGAGTTTGCTCAAACTCATGTGCGTTGAGTCACTGATGCCACCCAACCATCTCATCCTCTGACATCCCCTCCTCTTCCTACGTTCAATTCTTCCCAAGATTAGGAGTGGTTCCATTGAATTTGGAGGGCTGGGGGGAAAAAAAAAGATGGGAAAAAAATGAAACTGACAACTCTTACTGATTATGATGTCAGCTCCTTGGGTGAATGTGAAATGGATTCATTCATCACATGAGACAGGGCTTGGAATTCAGCACATCAGTTGCACAAATAACTGTTTGATCACCTCGTGCATACAGGGCAACGTCCTGCTTGTGGGCAGAAGTTGAGTAAAGATGGAAATGGGATCTTGAAGGGCTTCCCAGATGGCATTAGTGCTAAAGAACCCACCTCAGAGAGAGTCAAGAGACACAGCCTCAATCCCTGGGTCAGGGAGTGCCCCACTCCAGTGCTCTTGCCTGGGACAAGACCTCATAGACAGAGGAGCCTGGTGGGCTGCAGTCCGTGGGGTTGCAAAGAGTCGGGCAGGATTAAACACACACAGCGCTTCTGTAGGAAACGGGAAGATCCCGTGGATGCTAGAACTGTATTGCACGTAGGATGCTTTCTGCTTCGGGAAGGGAGGCAGACCGAAGGTGAGGCGGTGATTCATTTCTTCCACACACAGTCCTGCAGGGAACGTTACAAGTCAGATGGTAGACCAGACAGCCCCTTGGTTATGCCCATGCAGACTTTACACAGTATGATTTTTGAAAATATCTTAACTCATTTATTTATTTTGTCTGTGCTGGGTCTTCACTGCTGTGTGCGGGGGGCTTTCTCTGGTTGTGCCGTGCAGGCTTCTCATTGCGGTGGTCTCTCTTATTGTGGAGCTGGGACTGTAGGTCACATGGGCTCCAGGAGTTGCCTCAGAGCAGAGGCTGAATAGTTGGTGGTGCACGGACTCAGTTGCTCCGAGGTAGGTGGGATCTTCCTGGACCAGGGCTCGAACCTGTTATCTTGCTATCTACCTACTGAGCCACCGGGGAAGCCCACATTATGATTTTTGAGTAGGGTCAGTTCTCTGCTTGTTGTCAACACCATCAGGGGGAAGAAACAAAAATGGGGAATCTGATGAAGATTAAGGGAACATGCTAGAGGTGGAGTGTGCTTCCCTTGTGGCTCAGCTGGTAAAGAATCATCCTGCAATTCGGGAGACCCCGGTTCGATTCCTGGGTTGGGAAGATCTGCTGGAGAAGGGAAAGGCTACCCACTCCAGGATTCTTGGGTTTCCCTGATGGCTCAGACTGTAAGGAATCCGCCTGCAATGCGGGAGACCTGGGTTTGATCCCTGGGTTGGGGGGATCTACTGGAGAAGGAAACACTACCCACTCCAGTATTCTGGCCTGGAGAACCCCACGGACTGTATCACCCATGGGGCTGCAAAGAGTCGGACGCGACTGAGCAGCTTGCACTCCTCAGCTTGCACTTCCACTAGAGGTGGAAGATTTGAATTTCAGTGAAGTGCATCACCACTTTTTGGATGCAATTGGACAGGGAGAAATGAGGAAATAAGACATGGGGACAATCTCACATTCAGAAGTTACTCGAGTTGCCCCAAATCACATCAGTTCAGTTCAGTTAAGATCCTCACTTGTGTCCAACTCTTTGCGACCCCAAGGGACTGCAGCACGCCTGGCCTCCCTGTTCATCACCAACTCCTGGAGTTTATTCAAACTCTTGTCCATCGGGTTGGTGATGCTGTAATAAGGACAAAATTAGGAGTAGACTCACAGTTAAGGTCTGGCAGGGACGCTTTACTCATGAAAGCCTGGAGACCCCTCTTTATGGGAAGTCCAAGGCTCCCCAAACACTACTAACTCAGAGTCAACTCAGAGATTCTAAAGTGTCCGACGAGAAACTTCCAAGAAGAGTTTCCAGTAGGGAAAGAAAATGCACATCAGAAAAGAGGGGTTTTCTTGGAAGTCTTTCTGTTAGGAGAGCACTCATGCTGGTTTGTAAAAGTCTAACTAGGTAGTTTTGTGGATCCTGAATCAAAAGTTATTTTCCTCGAGAGTTAAACTCCTGTCAGAGGGCTTTAAAGCAGTTTTATTCTAAAGTCACTCCTGTGCTCCCAGGGAAATTCTAAAGCTGAGTTTCCTTCCTGCCATTGTCAGAGAAATTACATTAGATGGGTGTGAACCAGAAGTCGTGACAATCAGACATTGTTTCTCCATAACTCTTAGATGTATATTTGAACATGTATTTTTTTTTCCCTGCATGCATTGGTTTAAATATAGTTGTTTGTTCCAAAGATGGTGGTGGCTTGAAGATGTAAGTGACAGCCTTCTCCCCTCCTGCATGGGAAGCGGTCGTTTCCTGCACACGCAGGGAAGGTCATTCTTTTCCCGACTCCTCGGTCCTGAATGGTGCCACAGACAAATGTAATAGAAAAAGCAGCTGGGGATTCAGGGAGGCGTGTACTCATCCGATATGTTGCGCTGTAGTCAGCTTGAGGCATTTGTTGTATAGTCGCTAAGTTGTGTCTGACTCTTTTGCGACACAACGGGCTGTAGCCCACCAGCCTCCTCTGTCCATGGGATTCTCCAGGCCAGAATACTGGCGTGGGTAGCCTTTCTCTTCTCCAGGGGATCTTCCCAACCCAGGGATCAAACCCAGGTCTCCCACCTTGCAGGCGGATTCTTTACCAGCTGAACCACCAGGAGAACCCAAGAATACTGGAGTGGGTAGCCTGTACCTTCTCCAGAAGATCTTCCCAACCCAGGAATAAACCAGGGTCTCCTGCATTGCAGGTGAATTATTTACCAACTGACCTAGCAGGGAAGCCCAGATAGATGATAAATGCTTAATAGGTGATAAATAATGAAAAGGTGATATAGACAGGTGATGGACAAATAAGTATACAGATGATAGATGTAGGTAGATGATAGATAAAATAGAGACAGTTATAGTTTATACACACATGTTAGAATAGCTAAATAGAGAAACAAAGATAGTGGAGACAATAAGTAGATTGATGATATTACTAGATAGATAGGTATTGATGGATAAATGGATGAATAGGTAGATGAATAGATGGGTATATGAATGGGTGGAGAAAGAGGTGAAAGATGGATAGATACGGATGAATGGACAGATAGATTGGATGAAAAGGGATGAAAAACAGATTAATGGATGGATGAATGGATAGATTATATGGAGAGAGAGAGAAGATAGTAAATAGATCAAGGTAGCCAGGTAGATACTTAGATGATAGATATCTATACATCATTTATTTATTATCAATCCATCATCTAATTATATATCTACCTACCCTGATCTATTTACCTATCTTCTATCTCTCTCCATATAATCTATCCATCCATCCATAGGTAGATAGATACATAGACATGATATGTAGGTAAGCAGATAGAAAGACAGATACATAGATAGATAGATGTCATAGGTAGGTAGATAGAAACATACATAGATGGATAGATGTCATAGGTAGGTAGATAGATACATACATAGATGTGATAGGGAAGAGGGTAGATAAAAAGATAGGTAGGTAGGTAGATAGAATGATAGATACATAGATAGATGTCATATTTAGGTAGGTAGAAGGATAGATACATAGTTCAGTCCAGTCGCTCAGTCGTGTCTTAACTGTTTGCGACCCCATGGACTGCAGCATGCCAGGCCTCCTTGTCCATCACCAGCTCTCAGAGCTTGCCCAAACTCATGTCCATCGAGTCTGTGGTGCCATCCAACCATCTCATCCTGTGTCGCCCCCTTCTCCGCCAGCCTTCAATCTTTCCCAACCTAAGGATCTTTTCCAATGAGTCAGTTCTTCAGTGACTTCAGCCCTTTCTCTCTCTATGACTAAAAGTTTTGGAGTATTCACTGGCCAAAGTGTTGGAGTTTCAGCTTCAGCATCAGTCCTTCCGATGACTATTCAGGACTGATTTCCTTTAGGATGAACTGGTTGGATCTCCTTGCAGTCCAAGGGAATCTCAAGAGTCTTCTCCAACACCACAGCTCAAAAGCATCAATTCTTTGATGCTCAGCTTTCTTTATGGTCCAACTCTCACATCCATACACAACTACTGGAAAAACCATAGCTTTGACTAGATGGGTCTTTGTCTGCCAAGTAACATCTCTTCTTTTTAATATGCTATATAGGTTGGTCATAGCCTTTTCTTCCAAGGAGCAAGCATCTTTGAATTTCATGGCTGCAGTCACCATCTGCGGTGATGTTGGAGCCAAAAAAAAAAAATAAAGTCTGACACTGTTTCCACTGTTTGTCCATCTATTTCCCATAAAGTGATGGGACCAGATGCCATGATCTTCGTTTTCTGAATGTTGAGCTTTAAGGCAACTTTTTCACTCTCCTCTTTCACTTTCATCAAGAGGCTCTTTAGCTCCTCTTTGCTTTCTGCTGGAAGGGTGGTGTCATCGGCATATCTGAGGTTATTGATATTTCTCCCGGCAATCTTGATTCCAGCTTGTGCTTCCTCCAGCCTGGCATTTCGCATGATGTACTCTGCATTTAAGTTAAATAAGCAGGGTGACAATATACAGCCTTGATGTACTCTTTTCCCAATTTGGATCCAGTCCGTTGTTCCATGTACATACACAGATAGATGTCACAGGTAAGGTTAGGTAGAAAGATAGATACATAGATAGATAGATGTGATAGGTAGGTAGGTCAATAGAAGGATAGATGGATGTGATAGGTACATAGAAAGATAGTTATGACAGGGAGGTAGGCAGATAGGTTAAGTAAGTAGGTAGGTAGATAGTTGTGATCGGTAGGTAGGTAGGTAGATAGATATTATTGGTAGGTAGATCGATAGATTGATAGGTAGGTAACTAGAAGGATAGATAGATAGATGTGATAGGTAAGTAGTTAGGTAGAGAGATGTGATCAGTAGGTAGGTAGGTTGGTAGGTAGATCGATAGATTGATAGGTAGGTAACTAGAAGGATAGATAGATAGATGTGATAGGTAAGTAG
>CM035303.1:132166457-132205374 GCA_020226075.1 Hydropotes inermis
GGACTGATTTCCTTTACGATGGACTGGTTGGATTGCCTTGCTCCGCAAGGATCTCTCAAGAGTGTTCTCCAACACCACAGTTCCAAAGCATCAATTCTTCGGATATATGTATACCTACGGCTGATTCATGTTGTTGTATGGCAGAAACCAACACAAAATTGTAAAGCAATTTCCCTTCGAGTAAAAACAAATTAATTTTAAAAATAGGGAGGCTCTTAGATTTCTCTGGTGGCACATATGATACAGAAGCTATCTGCAGTGCAGGAGACAGACCTTTGATCCCAAGGTGGGGAAGATCCCCTGGAGGAGGGCACGGCAGCCCACTCCAGGAGTCTTGCCTGGAGAATCCCACAGACAGAGGGGCCTGGTGGGCTATGGTCCCTGGGGTCGAATTGGACACGACTGAACGAGTTCCACTCGCTCCTTAACTTTCTGTTGGGTTCCTTGCTACCTTCTTTGGACTTCAAGCCTCTTGTAATTTTCACTTTAACTTTGCGACTCTTTGATTGAGCAATCCCATCTCGTATACTTTGGTTTTGTTCAGTCGCTCAGTCGTGTCCGACTCTTTGCGACCCCACAGGCTGCAGCATGCCAGGCCTCCCTGTCCTTCACCATCTCCCGGAGTTTGCTCCAACTTACGTCCATTGGGTCGGTGATGCCATCCCACCATCTCATCCTCTGCCCTCCCCTTCTCCTCCTGCCCTCAACCTTTCCCAGCATCAGGGTCTTTTCCAGAGAGTCGGCTCTTCACACCAGGTGGCCAAAGGATTGGAGATTCAGCTTCAGCATCGGTCCTTCCAAGGAATATTCAGGGTAGATTTCCTTTAGCACTGAGTGGTTTGATTTCCTTGCAGTCCCAGGGACTCACGTGTATTCTGTACAGAATGCAGCAAGTTGAGAAACACATCACAGACACAAGCCAGAAGAGGAACCATAGAAGGGAAGAGGATTTGTATATCCATCTCACCAAATCCATCTAGACATCACCTCCGAAGAAATGGTAATGCAAGATGGCACGTTTTGGGTCTTACCTCCAGCATCAAAATCCCACCATTTATAAAATCTGTGCACTGCACACTTAGGAATGAGGTGTTTTCTCCAAGAAATGACTCTTTTTATTACCGTAACCCATATATACATTTGTCCTGATTCTTACAAATACTTTTGAATAGGAAAAAACAATTTCTGTTTATACCTGAAGACATTTTTTAAAAAATAATGTTTTTAGCAGATATGGATTGCCTAGAATAGCTTATTTATTCACAGTATCGGGAGAGGATTCCCACGGAAATTTGCAAAATAGGGTTTTGTGCTAAACACAGTATTTGGTGTTTGTGGTGTGACAGCTTCTGTCACTGAATGTATTTTATTAAAGTGCCAGGGGTAAATTGAACAGCAGTCTGTTTTACTGTCTTTTTAATATCTCTAAACACCTCTTCATTTTACTATTTCATGTTTTCACAGTCTCTCTGTGGAATAAATAAGCCAGTGACATCACTGCAAAATGTCAAGCGTGCTTAAGACTAATGTAACTCGTCTGCCTGCAAAGGAATTCCATTGGAGGAGCATGATCCTAAGTCCACTTTGTTTGTAAGTCCAGCAAAGCGACCTGGGTACCCAAAGTAATAGGAGATGGAGGGCAATCCATGATGTCACTCATTCCCGACTTTGAGGAAATGCACGTTTGAATCTTTGAAAGTTTGCAACCTGAAGGTTCATACGTAGGGGGCTTACTGTATTTCAGAAGTGAGTCTTGGGCTTGGCATTAGAACGTAGCTATCCACCGTCTTCTGGAGAAGACTCTTGAGAGTCCCTTGGACTGCAAGGAGATCCAACCAGTCCATCCTAAAGGAGATCAGTCCTGGGTGTTCACTGGAAGGACTGATGTTCAAGCTGAAACTCCAGTACTTTGGCCACCTGATTGAAGAGCTGACTCACTGGAAAAGACTGATGCTGGGAAAGATTGACGGCAGGAGGAGAAGGGGACGACAGAGGATGAGATGGTTTGATGACATCACCAACTCAGTGGACATGACTTTGAACAAACTCAGGGAGACGGTGAAGGACAGGGAGGCCTGGCGTGCTGAGGTCCACAGGGTCACAAAGAGTCAGACACGACTTTGAATTGAAGGCCCTAAATGGCAACTTATTTCCCCGCAGTGAAAAAAAAAGAAAAAAATACTTTTCAAAAGATAGAAGTTAAAAACTATATGGCATATCTCTCTCTCTCTCTTTTATAACCTGACAGTGATTGTCATTGTAGCTTTATCTAGATATATTCAGTGCTTTTAAAGACATTTATTATAAGCAAAGGAAGCTCTGTTTGCATTCACATGCCCCAAAGGCCAAGTTCCTACGTGTCCCTGACAAGCGGAGCTTAACGAGGGATATTTCCGTCATTAGCACAGATGCCTGCTGACACGATGCCGAGCTAATTGGTGCCCCCTATAGCAGGGCACAGCTCCTAGCCTGTCCGCACGGGACGTGTAAAAACTGGAGCCTCCAAGACTCCGTGTCAATGAGCAATTTGAGCAGAATGCCCTCTTGTTCACCCGGTGCAAAGCAAGCTTTGGCGTTGCATGAAACACAAAATCGGGTCCTTTGCAGAGACCTGGACGGACCCGGCATCTGTCACACAGAGTGAAGACAGCCAGACGGAGGAAAAACAAATACCGTATATGAATGCATATGTGTGCAAGCGAAAAAAGTGGGTACCGACGGATCTTTATTTGCAAAGCAGAAATAGAGACAGAGAGGTAGAGAGGAAACGTATGAGGGGGTGGGATGGATTGGGAGATGGAGACGGACGTGTATGCACTATTGAGACTCTGTGTAAAAGAGATAACTAGCCAAAACCTACTGCACGGCAGAGGGAACTCTATACTCTATGGTGGCCTAAATGGGAAGGAAATGCAGAAAAGAGGGGGTCTATGTGTGCACGTAGCTGATTCACTCTGCCGGACGGTGGAAACTGAATGCTCCAGAGCAACTATGCGTGCATGTGTGCTAAGTCATGACCCACTCTTTGCGACCCCGTGGACTGTAGCCCGCCAGGCTCCTCTGTCCGTGGGATTCTCCAGGCAGGAATACTGGAGTGGGTTGCCATGCCCTCCTCCAGGGGGTCTTCCCGACCCAGGGATCGAACCCACCAGACCCATAAGAAGTGTCTCTTATGTCTCCTGCCTTGGCAGGCTGGTTCTTTACCACTAGCGCCACCTGCGAAGCCCAAGGCACTTATACTCCAGTGAAAATGTTTTGAAAAATAAACTTCCCTGAACACCACGGCCCCTTTTTCTAACCTGACACCACCTGGCTTTGTCAGTTCCCGATCACACCCGTCCACAGAGCATGCCGAAACATACCATTGCAGAAAGCCATCTAAACTGTGTATTAAAAAAAAAAAAAAATTTATCTCAGTTTTAAGGTAGCAGTCTGTCCAGGGCTTTTTAAAGATTATGCAGAGAAAATAATATTCCTATTTTACCAAATGTCATCAAACCATTATGAACGCGTATTACCTTCTGAAAGCGCCATTAAACGCTTTCCATGGACTTCCCCGGTGGCTCAGTGGTAAAAGAATCCACCGGCCAATGCAGGAGACGTGGGTTTGGTCCCGGGGTCAGGAAGATAGCTTGGAGGAAGGCATGGCAACCCGCTCCACTATCCTTGCCTGGAGAATCCCGTGGACAGAGGAGCCTGGCGGGCTACAGTCCATGGGGTCACACAGAGTCAGACACAGCTGCGTGGCTGACACTAGACTAGCAGTCTCTACAAGAGTGTGTGTGTATTTCTTCCTTTTTCTTAGGAGCACATATATAGGTATGTATATATATACATAAAATACACAGAGAGGTGCTTCCCTCGTGGCTCAGCTGGTAAAGAATCCGCCTGCAATGTGGGAGACCTAGGTTCCATCCCCGGGTTGGAAAGATCCCCCTGGAGACGGGAAAGGCTCCCCACTCCAGTATCCTGGCCTTGGAGAGTCCCATGGATTGTACAGTCCCGGGCTCATCTCTGCCAACACAAACACACTTTCTGGTCTAGCTGAGACTCAGCTACTACGTACTAGTAAGAAGCATTTACCGAGATGAAACACTGGATAGCACTTCATTAAGATTATACCATCTGAAGCCACTTGGCTTCCAAACACTTAGCTGTTGTCATGACCTCGGGTCTATTTACTGATGGAGACGAATTCAACCAGGCTTCATCTTTTTTTTTTTTTTTAATTCTCTTCCTGGATTAAAAAGACTCTAAAAGAAAAAGTTTTTCTCTAAGAGCGAGACTTGTCGAAAGGTATGTGCATTCGTTTACCGCGAACAGAATCCAAACTCTGAATTTTCATCTTCCCCATCCTAATTTTTTTTTTCCAGCTCTCTTGGCATGGTGTCATCTATTTTTCTTTCTGGTTCCGAAGGCATGTCCAAAAAGCACTCCCAGAAAATAATTTAACGAGTTTTCTCTTCCTAAAGTATTTTCATAATCTATCATGTCAGTGTTCCTTCTTGTTAAAATTTATATATTTTACACAAAGGGGGGAACAAATATATATATATGATGTTACTGGCACACGAACTTAGACTGATAGTCCTGATGGTAATAAAGTACACTTACCCTGAATGCCAGAGGAATGAAGAAAACAGATTCTTGTGTCTCCGGTAACCTTAGAAATGCCTTCAGTTATTTTTATGGCCTCTCTGGGCCAGCTGAGAACACCAGTGTTATTCAGGTTGGGTCGTTAGGATTCTAATGTTTTGTGAAGTTTGTAAAAGCTCAGGCCTGCTCCCCCTGAGTTGTCTTCAACCTGCGTGCGTGCTAAGGGATTTCAGTCGTGTCTAACTCCTTGCTATCCTATGGGCTGTAGCCCGCCAGGCTCTCTTCTGTCGACGGGATTCTCCAGGCAAGAATACTGGAGTGGGTTGCCAGGCCTGCCACCCCTCAGTCGCCTTTGATTTCATGAACCCCAAATCAGCTTTCCCTTGACGTCCCTCAGCTCTTCCTTTTCCGGGGTGACACCTCGGGTGCTGAACACCACCACTGCGTCTGAAACCGTGGCCCCCGAATCTCCACTTTCTAACCCCCACTCTGGCATCACCGTTTGCACAGTCCTCCTGCGTGTCTAGGGCATCGATAACCTGGACTAGTCCGGTTGCATTTTCCATGTCTTGGCTATCGTCAGTTGTGCTGCTGTGAACAGTGAGTCCCTTGGACTGCAAGGAGATCAAACTGGTCCCTCCTAAAGGAAATCAGTCCTGAATATTCATTGGAAGGACTGATGCTGAAGCTGAAGCTCCAATACTGACTCACTGGAAAAACCCTGATGCTGGGAAAGATTCAGGGCGGGAGGAGAAGGGGACGACCGAGGATGAGATGGTCGGATGGCATCACCGCCTCGAAAGACATGAGTTTGAGCAAGCTCTGGGAGATGGTGAAGGACAAGGGAGCCTGGCATGCTGCAGTCTGTGGGGTTGCAAAGGGTCGGACGTGACTTATCGACTGAACAACAACAAATGGCAAATCAGAAGAGTCTTGGCAAAACTGCCCTGGTAGAGTCACTGATCCTAAATTAAAGCCTAAGGTGAATCTCAAGGGACTGTTTA
Source organism: Hydropotes inermis (assembly GCA_020226075.1). Lineage (NCBI taxonomy): Eukaryota > Metazoa > Chordata > Mammalia > Artiodactyla > Cervidae > Hydropotes > Hydropotes inermis. The sequence continues at coordinate 132,172,058 of CM035303.1, forward strand.
AATTTGGCAAGCCACTTAAGCACTGTATCTTTATCAGCGTATTGAAAATGGGATTAGTTAGCAATGGTATGCACTCAAGTGGGCTTCCGTGATAGCCCAGTTGGTAAAGAATCTGCTTGTAATGCAGGAGACCCCAGTTCGACTCCTGGATCAGGAAGATCCGCTGGAGAAGGGAAAGGCTACCCACTCTAGTATTCTTGGGCTTCCCTTGTGGCTCAACTGGTAAAGAATCCGTCTGCAATGTGGGAGACCTGGGTTCGATCCCTGGGTTGGGAAGATCCCCTGGAGAAGGGAAAGGCTACCACTGCCTTCTGACCCGGAGAACTCCATGGACTGTATAGTCCACGGGGTCACCCGGTGACACAACTGAGCAACTTTCACTTTCACACACTCAAAACATAGTTTCACTTTCTTTAAAGACTGGGCTCTTGAATTAGTGGCAAAATCTAGGTTAAATTTATGTTAAAAAAAAAAGAATTGTCTTCCAAAATGTGGATTGGCTGAGAGGCCCACACATGTGGTTCTATGTATACTTCCCTTGCAATTATCAGTTCAGAGAATTCGTTTTTCCAGACTTCTTAACCCTGCTAGATAGGAACTCCAACAAACAGAGAAAGTCCATATGCATTTTCATTCTTGGGGGATATTAGCCTTTTACCCGAACGTGGAGGAAGCAGAATTAATCTCTCCTGGAAAAACAGGTGTATCTCCCATTAGACATTTTTCATCAATCGCCTGTCTTTTACGGCTGTTCTTCATTTTCTTAGAATTTCCTGAGCACTGAGGTGACTTTTACTTCAAGATCATAAAATATAAGACAAAATCCAGACCCTTCTTCACCAGTTTACAGTCATTTGCCCATAAGCTCGTGAAGAAAATGTCTCTTGGTGAGTGTTAAAGAGGTGGACACGACTTAGCGACTAAACAACATCAGTGAGTTCGTTGGCCACCTCACACCGAGATATTCTGGAGGGCTGAATGCCCTCGACGGTGAATCCAGGAGTAGCTGTCAAGCTAAAAATAAAGTTGCTAATTAGAGAGGTTCTGTTTATCCCGGTGGATATTTCTACCAGTGTGTGTGTGTGTATCTGGTATCTGAGTCCGGGAAGTTAGTGGGGCGACTTTGGGGTGGTCCGCTATTGAGAATCCATGTTTCTCTGCAGGGGGCACAGGTTTGAGCCATGGTTGGAGAACTAAAATCCGTGTGTATGTGTGTGTGTGCTCAGTCGTGTCCAACTGTTTTGTGACCGCGTGGACTATAGCCCATCAGGCTCCTTGTCCGTGGGATGCTCCAGGCATGAATACTGGAGTGGGCTGCCATGCCCGTCTCCAGGGGATCTTCCCGACCCAGGGATCAAAGCTGCATCTCCTGCATTGGCAGGCAGATTCTTTGTCTGTTTGTTTGTTTGTTTGTTTTACCACTGAACCACCAGAGAAGTCAAGATCCCTTTGGTGCAGCCAAAAATTGTTAAAAAAAAATAAATGGGCCAAGGGCCATAATGTTTATAGAGAAGAAGCTTACTGTGGGCTGAATTCTGTCCCCTGCAAAATCCTTACCTTGAAGCTCTGACCCTCAGAGCTTGAGAATGGAGCTGTGTTAGGAGATGAGAGTCTTCCAAGCGGGGATGAAGGTGGAATGAGGTCACTGGGGTGGGCCCTGGTCCCATAGGACTGGGGTCCTGATAAGAAGAATACCTAGAACCTCTGCTCCACAATGAGAGAAACCACAGCAATGATAAGCCTGCCAACCCCACCTAGAGAGTAGCCCCCGCTCACCACGACTGGCAATGAAGACTCAACAAAGTATTAAAAAAAAAAAAAAAAACTTGCATGGAAAGAGTCTGGAAATTATCTCTTCAAGGAACAAAAATTTCCCCAGAAAAATAATTGCAGTTTGTTGCCAAGGTAAACATAGTTGTTAAAACCCTTGAGATGGATAACATTGGCAGGTACTCCTCTTTGCCCTGAATGCATTCATTTATTGATTTGCAGTGAATGAATTCACATATTAATTAATGCATGGGCCGCACCTGCCAAATTTGTTCTCTACCCCCAAAGGGAGGGTTGAGAAAAATTCACCATCACAACACTGGGAAACCAACAAAGCTTGTCCCACCTTCAAAGGAAGCCTTGTGTTAGAAGATGATTGATTTCAATGGTTGGTTGTGTCAGTGAAAAAGAAAATCCCTCTGTGACAGAGATGAAACCACTTGGCTCTCCCCCATCTTGCAGGGGATTACCATAGAGATTTTTGCAGGAGTAGGCTTGCAACTTTCATGTTACTGTTCCACGGAAGACAGAAATGAATAAATAGATCTTTTTGGCATACACCAGCCAAACATGCCTGCAAGTGTTAAACAATTTTAGTGTTTGGTTTTTTTTTTTTTTTTTTTAGCTATTCCCAGGTGTCTTGGTGGTAAAGAATCTGTGTGCCAGTGCAGGAGACCCATGTTTGATTCCCAGGGTCAAGAAGGTCCACTGGAGGAGGGCATGGCAGCCCACTCCAGTGTTCTTGCCTGGAGAATCCCATGGATGGAAGAGCCTGGCAGTCTGCAGGCCATGGGGTCGCAAAGAGAGGGCCATGACTTAGTGATTTAGCACACATGTACACACAATATTTCACTGTATATATGTACCACAACTTCTTTATCCATTCATCTGTTAGATCCAAACCAAACATAGAAACACACATTTAATGTTGATGGACTTCCGCATGCAAATATACACATACATACCACCGCCTTTTTTCATCTGCTTCGTCTTCCCAGAGTCAGTAACATACACCACTGTGGAAGCATTTGAGAAAGTGGAACAACAGGAACCCATCATTTCACGATGTAACCAGAAAGCTATGGTGGATCCAAGTTGCCTTCCTTCTCAAAGAATCTGAAAAGGAATCAAAGGCAGTACAAATGAACTTATTTACGAAAGAGAAACAGATGCACAGACTTGGAAAACAAATTTCTGGTTGCCAAAGGAAAGGAAGGGAGAAAGTCTTCGTCGGTCATTCATATCCGACTCTTTGCCACCCCGTGGACTGTAGCTCAAGATGCTTCTCCATCCGTGGGATTCTTCAGGCAGGAGTACTGGAGTGGGTTGCCATGCCCTCCTCCAGGGGATCTTCCCGACCCGGGAAATCAAACCCCAAATTTGCACTGTGGGCAAGTTCTTTACCATCTGAGCCACCGGGGAAACCCAAAGAGGAAGGGAGAGAGGGCTAAATTAGAAGTTTAATTAGAAGATACACATTACTTTATATAAGAAGGATAAGCAACGTGGTCCTACTATATACCACAGGTAACTATATTCAGTATCTTATAGTCACCTATATGAAAAAGAATATGTGTGTGGGTGTGTGTGTTACTTCCTCATTCATGTCCAACGCTTTGAGGCTCCCATGGACGGTAGTCCACCTGGCTCCTCTGTCCATGAGATTCATCAGGTCTCCAGGCAAGAATACTGGAGTGGGTAACCATTCTGTTCTCCAGGGGGTCTTCCCAGACCCAGGGATCAAACCCATGTCTCCCGCACTGCAGACAGGTACATATATATATATGTATATATATATCCTTAACTGAATCACTCTTTTGTGTGCCCGAAACTAATGCAACACTGTTAAATCAACTATCCTCCAATTTGAACATCTGAAGGAGAGAACTGTTCCATGCGAGCCGGGAAAGAATGTTCACCGTTCAAAGAATGTTCACCGTTCATTAACTACCTCACCCCCTACTTGGCATCTGGAACCTGACTGCTGGCAGCTCGAGAAGATGGATCCCAACACGCTTGTCAGCCCCGAGGCATGAACAGAATCAGGCAGTTATGAGCATTCAAATTGTCTGAGACAAGCTCAGGCTCCAGATGCCAGTGTTTAGATGCGAAACAAACAAAATAAAAAGGCATGAAGTGCAGTGTGTTTCCGTGGGTGGAATAAGGAAGCCCTTCAGACGCAGTCGTGAACTGTGGAGTCTCAGCTTCCCAAGTACGTTCTCTGCTCTTGAGAATCATCGCCAGGTCCTCAAGAGCAGCTCCTGAGGGACGAGGTTTCCTGTTTCACTTTCTCGTCCAAGACAGGGATGGTGAACTCTTTCAGCAGCTCCTCAGCCCAGTCCTTGTACCCGTCAGATGCTTGTTCTGATTATGTGCCTGCTCGATGCCAGATCCGAAGCTAGGTGGTTGGGTGGGCTACGAACTGAGCACGGCCAGGGTCATGAGAACGTCAGATGAGTCGACTGGGGCAGGTGCTGTGAGGCGAATCAACAGGTCTCTGGGGGAGAACGTGTTAACGGAGAGAGTGGGTTGGCCCGGCCGGCCGGAGATGGATCTCCCACAGAAGACACGATACGTGCAAAGATCTCCAGCAGGCGAAGGTGAAAGGGGAGGAGAGACAGTGACTGGACGGCACGGCAAAAGGGGAGATGGGTTAAAAAAGTGAGACCGGGATGGAAAGAAGGACCGCAATTTAGGATCTTATGCATCGAGCCAACGGTATCATCCATTGTGAGCCAACGCTATCATCCGTTGTAAGAGCTGCGGCAAGCTCTGAAAAGTCTTAAGCAGAGAGAGCTTCCTCGTGTAGAAGAGAATTTTGGCCAAGTGACTGCCTCCAAAAAATCAAGTGCAGACAGTGACCGCAGCCATGAAATTGAAAGATGCTTGCTGCTTGGAAGGAAAGCTATGACCAACCCTAGACAGCATATTAAAAATCAGAGACATCAGTTTGTCAGGAAAGGTCCATCTAGTCAAAGCTGTGGTTTTTCCAGTAGTCGTTGTATGGATGTGAGAGCTGGACCATAAAGAAGGCTGAGCACCGAAGAACGGATGCTTTCAAACTGTGGTGTTGGAGAAGACTCTTGAGAGTCCCTTGGACTGCAAGGAGATCTTCAGGGTTGATTTCTTTGAGGATGGACTGGTCGGATCTCCTTGCGGTCCATGGGAGTCTCAGTAGACTTTTCTCCAACCTCACAGTTCAAAAGCATCAATGGCAGTCCAAGGGACTCTCGAGAGTCTTTCCCAACAGCACAGTTCAGAAGCATCAGTTCCTCAGCACTCAGCCTTCTTTACAGGGAAGGTCCTTTCTGCCCCCCAAAATCTGTTTGTGGGAAGCAGCTGTTTTCCCAGAAGAACCCGCTGGTGTCAGCAACTCTGGGCTAAGCAGCTGAGCTGCAAACGTGGGTTCCACCCCAAGCCTGCTGACCACGCTCTGGAGAACCTCTCGGCCAGATGCTTCAGGCCATCCATCTGCTCATGTGGACAGAAGCCAGCCCTCCTGGGGAGGGAAAGGGACAGACGATGTGGTCCAGGGAGGGGAGGACAAGAAGTCAGCATCCGTCCCCTACCCCCCCTCCAGCCCCACCCCTCGCCAGGGAAATCCCAGGAAGGAGGAGGTGAGAGAGATTCGTCTTTTTCCTAAAAGAACTCAGCAAGGATTCGAGTTGTGCGTCGTGGCCTCCTGGAGGCCACAGGAAATGTTGCGGGCCAGAATCTGGCAACCGACCGCTGGGGGGACCGACTTTCCTGGGGTGGAAACGCGCCTCCCACGCGGTGGACAAAAGCATGCAATGGAGATCAGCAGCCCCGGGGGGAGTGGGCTGAGAAAAGGCAAGAATTCCGGGAACAGGCGCAGAAACGGTGCGGTCAGTGTCTCCTGGGGTCCTCCCTGCCTTCCCCGGGCGACCCCCTCGAGTCTCCTCTGCTTCGTAGCATCCTTGCTCTTGGTCTTCCCTTCCTCTCCTTCCTCCGTCTGTATCCCCACTCCTTTTTTTTTTTTTTCCTCATCCTCCTGTCTCCAGTCTCAGAAAACATCTCTGCGTCCAGCCAACCGACGGCTTCCTGTGTTGAATCACTTTGTCTCTTCGGGGCTCATTTTCTTTCAAAACTAAACTGGTAAGGACTTCCCGGGAGGCTCGGCGGTAAAGAACCTGCCTGCCACGCAGGAGGTGTCATAACAGAGTACAAGATCAACTGAGGTCAAGCCGTGATTTGGGGTTTCCTTTTTTTGGCAGATACACATCACACCAATAGACCGTGAAGGATACGATAGAAATAGCCCATAAAGAAAGCTGAGCACCGAAGAATTGATGCTTTTAAGCTGTGGTGTTGGAGAAGACTCTTGAGAGTCCCTTGGACTGCAAGGAGACCAAACCAGTGCATCCTCAAGGAAATCAACCCTGAATATTCATCGGAGGGACTGATGCTGAAGCTGAAACTCCAATACTCTGGCCACCTGATACAAAGAGCAGACTTGTCAGAACAGACCGTGATGCTGGGAAGGATTGGAGGCGGGAGGAGAAGGGGACGACAGAGGACGAAATGGTCGGATGGCATCCCCAACTCGGTGGGAATGAGTTTGAGCAGGCTCTGGGAAATAGCGAAGGACAGAGAAGCCTGGCATGCTGCAGCTCACGGGGTCGCAGAGAGGCAGACACGACTGTGCCACTGAACACAGAGCAGGCAGATTGGACCAACCCCACCCGAAGAAAATAATCTCTCCAAGATCGAGCAGACAAATGAAACTCCCCTGCCAGGGAAATATGCTCCCGGCTTCCAGAGCAGCCATCCTAAGCTGTCTTCTGTGTCTGCTGGAGGTGAGCTAGGGCAGGCGGCCTCTGGAGCCTGACGTTTGCAGCTGGACTCCCTACAGAGATTCCGCGCTGGGTTCCAATCAGAGCGCTATCTCCACGTCTAGACTGTGTGTTTGGCCGCGGTCACACAGATAGCGTGGGCTGGCCCCGTCGACCCTGGGTCTTTGACCACAAAGCTGGCGACAGACCGCTCTGTGCTGCAAGAGAGATGATGTCTCTGCCATCATGTCACCTTATTTTTTTATTTGTTCAAATTGAAGTATAATTGCTTTACAATGTCATGTTGCTCTCTGCTATACAACCAAGTGAATCAGCCGTATGCAGACATGGATTCCCTCCCTCTTAACGCCTCTCTCCCACCCAAATTCACCTTTTGCCTCCCCCACCCCAAACACATACACTGGATATATTTCACTCAGAAACCTCCCACACATGATTTACCTAAAGCGCTGCTTGCTTGAGGTCATTTTTGGCAGAAGCCCCGGATTCTCATAAATCATTATTTTCTGCTTTTCCTATTGCTGGTCCTTGTTTTTTTTTTTTTTTTTTCTGGCATGTGTTATTCTGTTAATTCTCCCGGGATGTTTCCAGCATCTCCACGGCGGCCCCACCTGCGTGTGCGCACGCATCTTTAAGTCATCCGCACGTCTTCTTGGTAGGCAGCATGTCTGGAATGCTAAGAAGCGGAATAAAGAGCTAATTGTTGGATGGGTGAAACATCAAGACGGCAGTGAGCCGACTTCTGAGAGTGTTATCAAGTCACCACAGTGGTGGCTTCTGGAAATCCTCTCTGTGTGTGAGCGGTCCTGGGCCGATCGCTTCCGGGAACGTTGTTTTTTTGTGACTCGGGGCTCTGAGGATGATCCAAGTGGGACCTGCAGCCTGAATGCGGGGCTTGGCTCCCATCTCTTGAGTTCTTAAGCCACTTGTCCACACAAGAAAGCCTTTAAGAGCGCCGCGTCATCGTTATAAGTGGGGCTTCTTTTTCTTTTCTTGTCTTTTCACAACAGGATCTTGGAGTTCTTTCAACACATAAATAAATGTGGATTTGTGTGTGTGTGTGTGTGAAACAGAACCTTTTTGCTAGAAATTTTTTTTTTTTTTTTTGCCTTTGCTTTTTTTTCTATTTCGTCTCCCTGTAAGGAGAAGACTGTAACTCAGGGTGGGAGGGAGGGCCGGCGGGGAGCAATGATCCAAGTAAGAATAGTTAATGATGGGTTGGGAGGGAGGTACAGATAGTTATTACATTTTTGTTCCACCATGAGGCTGGTGGCTCAGACGGTTAAGAGGCTGCCTGCAAAGCAGGAGACCTGGGTTCGATCCCTGAGTCGGGAAGATCCCCTGGAGAAAGAAATGGCAACCCACTCCGGTATTCTTGCCCGGAGAATCCCCATGGACAGAGGAGCCTGGCGGGCCGCAGTCCGTGGGGTCAAAAAAAGTTGGACACAAATGAGTGATCGACACCCAAATAAAATAGGAGGGGGGCAGCTGCCACTGCCGAAACCCATTCCTAAGCACCCCCTCCAGTTTGAAACTGGAAACGTCCTTCGCTGGTGCTTTCTCCAAAGTGCCCAAAGATATTCCTCTCTTTTTAAATAGATTTGTAAACTCTTTTTATTTTTGTAGAAGGGCGTGCCCCGCAGCATGTGGGACGGCAGTTCCCTGACCGGGGATCGAACCCGCGACCCTTGCATTGGAAGTGCAAGAGTCTCAGCTTCCAGACCGCCAGGGAACTTACCAAAGGACCTTTCTCCAAATGTAGTTTCTCCGCAGGACAGCCCGTGCAAACCCGTTTCTTCATGTTCTGCTGCAGCGCTGGCGGCCGTGGACAAGAAGTCACTTCTTTCTGGAAGGACAGAGTTTTCGGACGGCCCTGCCTTTTAGAGCCCAGCGCCATTTGGCTGCAGAGAGATCAGGCGGGTTCGGCTCCGTGTGGCCTGCTCCTCCGCCCTTGGTCTTCTCTGGTTGCCGTGTGTGTGGACTCCTCACGGCGGCGGCTTCTCTTGCTGTGGACCACCGTGGCCTCCTAGGGCGCGAGGCTTTCGGCAGCTGCGGCTTCCGGGATTCGTGGCCCCCGTGGCACGTGGGAGTCGTCCCGGACCAGGGATGGAGCCCGTGTCTCCTGCATTGGCAGGCGGCTTCGTCACTGCCGGGTCACCACGGAAGATGCAGTCTCTTGTTTCGCGACCCTGACTACACGGTAACGTGACCTGGGGATCTGAATAACAAATCCAGGGCTAGGTTCTCAATCCAGGACATTTCGTTTCAATGCATCTGCCACTCAAAAGCTGTGGTCCATGGGCCCAGAGCACCAGTATCACCTCGGAGGGGCGGGAAGTGCAGAATTTTGGGGCCGCTGCTTCAGATACGTCAAGTAAGAATCTCTGTTGTGCCTGACTGTCTGCGACCCCACAGACTGTCGCCCGCCAGGCTCCTCTGTCTGTGGGATTCTCCAGGCAAGAATACTGCAGTGGGTTGTCATCTCCTTCTCCAGGGGATCTTCCCCACCCAGGGATCGAACCTGCGTCTCCTGCATTGGAGGGCAGATTCTTTAGCACCAGACCCATCTTTGTTCAGTTGCTCAGTTGTGTCTGACTCTGCGACCCCATGAAGCGCAGCATGCCAGGCCTCCCTGTCCATCACCAACTCTCGGAGCTTGCTCAACCTCATGTCCATCGAGTCCGTGATGCCATCCAGCCATCTCATCCTCTGTGGTCCCCTTCTCCTCCCGCCCTCAATCTTTCCCAGCATCAGGATCTTTTCCAAGGAGTCCGTTCTTCACATCAGGTGGCCAGAGTGTTGGAGCTTCAGCTTCAGCATCAGTCCTTCCAATGAATATTCCCAGATAAGAATCTGTACTGTCCCAAGACCCCTGGGTGACTCAAAAGAACATTGAGACTTCAGAAGCACTGACGTAGTGAGATTTCTCATATCCATATGTTATGGGGTTTTCTCCTTGCAAAGCATGACACGTAATACCGTATCTCCTGAAATTAGTAAGCTCTGTTTTTATTTTAAGAATCTCTTACCAGGCAGTCCATCCACGGAAACCTTCTCCCCCCACCCCCAGCACCTCCTTCACATGACTGAGAGACACAGCCTCTGCATTTTTATTTTATTTTTAGATCTCTTTAATAGACGCTTGCCCCCACAAACCGTTTAATTTAACACAGCATCCATGATGAGCCAGAAACGAACCTGAAACCTCTTTCAAAGTAAACAGTGTTGAGAAAGAATCTTTTGACGCTTCATCATTTTTTTCTCCCCCTAAACCAAAGCTAACAAGCGCCCCCCCCACCTACACCCGCAAACCATCCACTCCCTTTCCAGGGCACCATGGCACTCTTAAAAACACATTATACATAAAAAATTCGCCACCACAAATTCCCAGATGATCGGTTATGGGGCAAGTAGGCACAGCTCAAGAAGAAGAAAGAAAAAATTTAAAAAGTGGGGAGGGGAAAAAAAAAAGGAACCATTCTTTCCACGATGGCTTTATTTTTTTAATTTGGAAATTGGCTTCCTTTTTGAATTTGTCTTCCAAGATGTACAGCGGCTTAAGCGGTGGCCCCTTGCCATCTGCTTCACTCAATTTAAAACTCTTCTCATCATAGTATTTTTCTGACCGCCACTTTCTCTGCGCTTTTCATCTACCTGCTCCGTGACAGTGAAAATGTGCATTTGCTCTGAACAGCTGCAGTTTTCAAGGTCTTTGCCAGAATCCTCAGAGCGGAAGCATTTGCTTCTCTTTGTTAAGTTTAAATTTTGGGGTTTTTTCTTCAGTTACACACTGCCACGCTGTAGATTGTGAGTGATTCCATTCATGTCTGGTGCTTGTCATGAACCCTCACCGTTTGCATTTTCCGTGAAGATGTGTTATATTTTGCATTTTTCGCATAGTCTTACATTATATGAGGGTGGCTCAAGAGGTAAGGAATCCGCCTGCAGTGCGGGAGACCTGGGTTTGATTCCCGGGGTCGGGAGGATCCCCTGGAGAAGGCAACAGCAACCCACTTCAGTATTCTTGCCTGGAGAACCCCACGGACAGAGGAGCCTGGGGGGCCACGGGTCACAGGGTCATAAAAGAGACAGATACAGCTGAGTGACTGACACTCACTTTTCCTTTAGTTAAATTATGGCAGACTTTAGTGTGTGGGTTGTGGTCCCTCTGTAAAAACAGTCCAATAAAAATGTCTCAAATGTCACTCTCCTCCCTCTCTTCTGCATGCAGTCGAATTAAAGATTCAAAGTATTTCTGGAACATCAAAGGTGACCTCTGACTCCAGAGCTAAAACAAAAGACGTTTCCAGCCTTTTGAAAGGATGTCCCTCCTGTTTTCCAAACGCTGGTCCTCTAATAGTTTGCAAATGCAAAAGGCATCCTTTAAAGAAACACCCAGGAGGCAGGGGGCTGGAAGGAATCAAAGCAGCCTCGGATGCCCACGGCAGTGTCACATCTGGGGAGCAATGTTTTAAAAACTTTCGGTCCGCGGGTCTGCTTTCAAAGAAAAGCCTCTGTTTCCTGTGGGTTGGATGATTTGTCTGTTTGCCTCCTGACCGGCAGATGGGAGGAGAGAGGACACACAGGGGCCAGTGAGCAGGTTCAGTTTGAATGCATGATTCCTAGCGAGCTGGGACTGGAGCCAGACGGAGCCATCCTTCCACCAAAAGACAGCAACATAATAATAACAACCGGATGCACCATGGCAATGTCGATACATGTGATATGATGTACTACTAATTATTATTGCCATATATAATATATAATTATACTACTGTATATTATTACCATATGTAATATGTAATAATACTATATATTACCATATATATAATAATATGTAATATAATGGTGTTATATATTATTGCAACCCTTCCACCAAAAGACAGCAACATAATAATAATAACCGGATGCACCATGGCAATGTCGATACATGTGATATAATGTGCTACTAATTATTATTGCCATATATAATATATAATTATACTACTCTATATTATTACCATATGTAATATGTAATAATACTATATATTATTACCATATATATAATAATATGTAATATAATGGTATTATATATTATTGCAACCCTTCCACCAAAAGACAGCAACATAATAATAATAACGCGATGCATCATGGCAATGTCGATACATGTGATATAATGTACTACTAATTATTATTACCATATATAGTATATAATTATACTACTCTGTGTGATTACCATATATATGTAATAATAGTACATATTAATACATATATTATTACATATATATATGTACAATAATAGTACATATATTATTACATATATATTTTATTACATATAAAATATATATTACATATATATTTTAATATGTAAAATAATGATACTATATATTATTACAATGTATATATACAATATAGTAATAATACATTATAATATATATATTAATAATACTATATGTTATTTCAATGTATATATTATAATAATATTATATATTTAATATATATTATATATAACAATAATACTGTATACTACAACATATTTAATATATAATGTAATAATACTGTATATTACAATGCATATATAATTATATTACAATGTTTATGTAGCAATATATAATATAATACAATGTATTATTACAATGTGTATATAATACATATAAAATATGGATATTATTGCAATGTATATATAATATATAGCATAATACTATATATTATTACTATATATTATTATTACTGTGTATATATAATAATATACTATATATTATTACAATGTGTACATAACAATATACTTAATACAGTAATACGGGTATGTATTATTACAATGTGTATACTATATATGATATAATAATAGATATTATTACAAGTATATATATTACAAGTATATATGCATATAATAATATATTATTACAAGTATAATGAGGAGCACAGTAATAATATATATTATGATAATACCTATTACTATATATTATTGCAGCAATATAATAATAGCACTATATAAATAACTTTTATAGAGTAGTTATTATATAGAAAGTATTATATTGATTAATTATAATATATAATGTAAGATATTATCAACAATAATAATTTTTTTTTTACATTGTTGTCTTTCCTGGAAGGATTTCTCCACCTGCCTGAAACAACTCTTATAGAGTAATTATTCTATAAAGAGAACAACCACTATTACAATTCTATTGATGCAATAATTGTTATTATTCTGTTGACACCAGAGAGTCTGATATTCATTGTGTTGTCAACCTGTGTGTGCATGCTAAGTCGCCTCAATGGAGTCTGAGTCTTGGCGACCCCGTGGACCGTAGCCCGCCAGGCTCCTCTGTCCCTGGGATTCTCCAGGCAGGAATACTGGAGTGGGTTGCCGTGCCCTCCTCCGGGGGGATCTTCCCGACCCAAGAATCGAACCTGGGTCTCCGGCACTGCAGGTAGATTCTTTACCGACTGAGCTACAAGGGAAGCTCTCCCTGCTGGTTACCATAAGCTTATTTTCTATGCCTGTGAGTCTGCTTCTGTTTTATGAATCAGTTCGTCTGTGTCATATTTTAGATGCCGCAGCTATGTGGCATCATCACGACGTCGGTCCTTTTCTGACCGTGACACTCTCTACATCCATCCCTTACTCTGACATTCATGTTGCCTCACATGGCATTATTTCTTTCTTTCTTATGACTGAGTCGTATTCCGTGGGATACACATAACACGTCTTCTTTATCCATTCATCTCTTGATGGACGTCTAGGTTGTTGCCATGTCTTGGCTGTTGTAAATAGTGCTGCTGTGGAGTTTGGGATGCGTGTACTTATGGTTTTCTCTGGATATATGCCTAGGAGTGAGACGGCTGAATTACATGGCAGCTTTCTTTTTAGCCCTTGATGAGGTGATAAAATCAGATGGGAACTATATAAGCAGATAGGAAACTGCCCTCAGCGTCTGTACCAATATGCATTCCCACTCCATTTTTATTTATTCTTTTATTCTGTCTTCAAACAGTCAGATCATCTAAGGGCGTTTTCTTCATACATGTGTTCTGCCAGTCTTAACGCTAGGAAGGGGTACTGAGGACTTTTACTGATGGGGTTCAAAGAGGGCGTGACCAGACCTTGGACATTCTCCTGATGCATTAAGTGTTCATCACTCAGGCGTGTCCGACTCTGTGCAACCCCATGGACTGTAGCCCACCAGGCTCCTCTGTCTGTGGGATTCTCCAGGGAAAAGAAATACCGGAGTGGGCCGCCATGCCCTTCTCCTGGGGATCTTCCCGACCCAGGGACGGAACCTGCGTCTCTTGTGTCTCCTGCATAGGCAGGCAGAGTCTTCCCCTCCTGGGCCATCAGGGAAACCCTGTTTTGAAAGAATATAGAAAAGTAATGGCTGGTACAAGGCTTTTAACTAAGACATGCACAGACGTGTATTTATTCCTACAGTAAATGAAACACAGGAAGCAAGGGATTTTCTTTTTTTTTTTTAACATTTAAAAGACAGCCAGGGAGAGGAACAGTGTTTGAAAAAGACCCTGATGCTGGGAAAGACTGAAGGCGGGAGGAGAAGGGCACGACAGAGGATGAGATGTTTGGATGGCATCGCCGACTCGATGGACACGAGTTTGAGCAAGCTCTAGGCGTTGGTGATGGACAGGGAGGCCCGGCGTGCTGCGGTCCATGGGGCCGCAAAGAGATGGACACGGCTGAGCAACTGAACAGCAAGCCTATAGGTCTCCTAACCACTAAAGTTCCAGAGGGATCCAGGTCATCTGACTTCCTCTGGGTCTGTGCCATCCCCCACCCCACCAAGCTTGAACTTGCTATTGCCACAGTGTATTACTTTTCCAATTAGCTTAGCACACACACCCTCTCTGCCCCCCAAGTATACACACAGACTATTGTTTCTGGGGGCTTCCCTGGTGGCGCTAGTGGTAAAGAATCCTCCTGCCAACGCAAGACACTCAGGTTCGATCGCTGGGTGGGGAAGATCCCCTGGAGAAGGGCATGGCAAGCCACTCCGGTATTTCTTTTCCCTGGAGAATCCCACAGACAGAGGAGCCTGGTGGGCAGCAGTCCACGGGGTCGCAAAGAGTCGGACACCACGGAAGCGACTGAGCAGGCATGGACTGTTTCCAGATGCGGAAAGCATGTAAATTGTTATCTGTATTCCCTCACGAAATACACCGTATAGCGACATATATAATTCTGCAGGTGTTTCATAGGTGTGTTGGCCCCAGGGTTGAAGTTTACATATTTAGTCTCTCTCGGAAAGACGGTTACATAAGCCTGAGGTGTGTCACTTGAGGATACAGGATGCTGAGCTGAGTAAACAGAGTCAGCTCGTCTGAGAGGCTCTTGTAGGACGCGTAGGGGAGAAGGTGGGCGGTTGCTTTAGAACACGAATCTCAGGACCTCCCCCGGCAGTTCACTGTCTTGTCTGTTTTTCGAGTGACTTGGATGACTCTTTGCAAGCTCATCCGTAAGTGAGAGTGCTCATCCCAGTTCACTAGCTTCGCCGATGGCTCAACAGGTGATAAAATCCACCTGTGGTGATGGAAACAGAGGAGACGCAGCTTCGATCCCTGGCTCACGGAGATCCCCTGGAGGAGGGCATGGTAACCGACTCCAGTCCTCTTGCCTGGAGAATCCCACGGACGGAGGGGCCTGGCGGGCTACAGTCCATGGGGTAGCAGAGAGTCAGACGGACTGAGCACTTACTTATGGCAAAATAGCTTCCATCTTGTCCAGAAATCCCTTTTCGCATAACCCCCGCGATGATGGGTCACTTTGAGTTCACGTCCGTCCGTGCGCAGCTACCCTCCGGGCTGACCAGAAATTTCTCCAGCCTGTTTGGCAGAAATAATTCAACTGAGCTCGGGAGATGGGGGAGGTTCCCTCTGATGGGGCCTTCTTCTTTGCTATTTTGAAATACGCAGTTGAGAAAAATCTGGAAACACTTGAGTGAACACCAAGGAACGGGAGACTTCCACCGACTGTGGTAAGCAGTAAGGAAGAGACACAAAAATAACCCCTCTTTCTCAGAGCGCCTGCCAGTAGCTTGGATTTGCATTGAAGGCTTCCCCCTGGACAGACCGGGGGGGCAAGTTTCACATGCAACATTCCTCAAAGTCTCTCTCTGCTCAGATAGAGATGCCACCTCCCCATCAAGATACCAGTCCACCCCTGGGATTCCCCGGCTTGGGCAAGCACACCTTTCCTGTGCAGACTTCTTTTTTTTCACCCCCTTTTGTCTCCACTCACCCTAGAATATTGCAGGTCAGTTGTCTTTCTGTTGATGGAGAGTGAGTACCAGTCGTGGAGGCAGGATTCACTTTTACAACCCCTGTTAAGCAACACAACAGAAAATCACTCAGTCCTGTCCGACTCTTTGCAATCCCATGGTCTTCACCATTGATTCCTTGTGGTGTCTATTGTAAACACGGCTGCAGTGAACATTGGAGTCCATGTATCTTTTTAAATTATGTTTCTTTTTTTCTCCCCCTGGGTGGATGCCCAGGAGTGGGATTGCTGAGTCATATTCCATCCACAGAGGGATGGGTACATATCTGGTGATGTGTCCTAAGTCGCTTCAAGTCGGGTCTGACTCTTGGTGACCTCCTGGACTGTCGCCCGCCAGGCTCCTCTGTCCATGGGGCTTCTCCAGGCAGGAATACTGGAGTGGGTTGCCATGCCCTTCTCTCTGGGGGATCTTCCTGCTCCAGGGATCGAACCCAGGACTGAGTCTCCTTAAGAGTCCAGAAAGAACCTGGAGTCTTTAAAGAAGCTGACAGGCAGGTTCTTTAGCACTTTTGCCACCTGGGAAGCCCAAAAGCGACTAATGTGTGTGTTAGTTGTTCAGTTGTGTCCGACTCTTTGTGACTACTTGGGACCCTGTGGACTGCAGCATGCCAGGCTCCCCTATCCATCAGCAGCTTTACTCCAATCCAATAAAGCAGCTATACGTCAGTACAAATTAATCATCTAAAGTAGCCTGATTATACACCCTCCCTTTTTAGATGGAAAAAAAAGAGTTCAACTACACAATATGACTCTGCTACCATATCACCTCTTTCCTGATCCCAATGCTCTTCACTGCTTTCTGAGCCCACGCCCAGTGATTTATGTTTAAAACCTGTGGCGCATGTATGCAATGCAATATTACTCAGCCACGAAAAGGAAAGAAAGAATGCCATCCGCAGCAGCGTGGATGGACCGTAGGGTGTCACATCGTCGCTCAGTCGTGTCTGACTCTTTGTGACCCCGTGGACGGCAGCACACCAGGCCTCCCTGTCCATCGCCAGCTCCCGGAGTCCACCCAAACTCATGTCCATCGAGTCGGTGATGCCATCCAACCATCTCATCCTCTGTTGTCCCCTTCGCCTCCTGCCATCAATCTTCCCCAGCATCAGGGTCTTTTCCAGTGAGTCAGCTCTTCGCATCAGGTGGCCAAAGGATTGGAGTTTCAGCGTCAGTCCTTCCGATGAATACTCAGGACTGATCTCCTTTAGGATGGACTGGCTGGATCTCCTTGCAGTCCCAGGGACTCTCCAGAGCCTTCCCCAGAACCACAGTTGGAAGGCATCCGTTCCGCAGTCCTCACCTGACCTCTTGCCCTTTTTCCCCAGTTCTTCCTCCTGAAAACCAGCACGGGTCCTTCTCTCCCCGCTTCCCCTTCTGCGCTGCAGACAGCAGGGTCCTCTGCAGCCTCCATTTCCCCAACCGTCCCCTCGAGTCCAACATCTCACTTGCCCCAGCCAGTACCTTGGGGCTCCCCAAAGCGCTCATCCCGGCGCAGCCCCCTCAGGCTTTCCAAAGGGGGACGAGGAAAAACAGAAAGCAAGCAAGCATTCCACCTTTTTTTTTTTTTTTGGCAGGAGGATTCAGGCTGCCAGGAGCCAGAGGAGAGGCGGGAGGGCGTGGCCCGGGGCTCCGGTTGCAGCCTGGCCTGCGGCTCCTCCGGAGATGCCGGCGGGCGCCCCCGGCTGCCTGCAGCCTGCGTTCGGGGTCCGGAGGCGCCGCCAGAGAAAACTCTAGCTCGCCTGGGGGAGCGCAATTCGTATTCCTCCTCTCTTCCCCCGCCCTGAAAAGAAAGGCAGTCTTCCTCCCACTCTTGCTGGGAAGGGCGCTCCGGGCGCAGACCTCGGGAGCCGTGCGCTCCAGGGTTTGTCTCCGTCTCTCGGGTACCCGCCCCCCCCCCCCCCCCCGTTCCTCTCGGGAGTGAGGGGGCCCGGATACGTTCCCCCGCCCACCCTGCAGCTTCCCCCAGCCGGGCGTGTGTGCGCGGGGGCCCCAGCGGTTCGCCCCGCCGGCGTGGACGAGGCGTGCCCACCCGGGCCGCGGCGCCATGCGGAGCCGAGAGGACGGCTGAGCGCGCGGCGGCGGCGGCGCGGCCAGGGTCCCCCGCGCCCCGTCTCCCCGGGGTGGGGCAGGGTGGGGCCGGGCCGAGGCGTGCTCTCGGGGAAGGCTCTCGGCGACGGGAATAAAAGGGCGCCGCGCTGGGAAGCCGAGCCGCCTCGCCTCGCCCCCCGGGAAGCAGGACATGTTCCCGGCCGACCCCCGGCGGTGACTCGCGCGCCCCGGCCCGGTGGATGCTCTGGGCGCACCGCTCCCGTGGGTCGCGGCTTCCGACGGACAGGTGAGGACCGAGGGCTGCCTGGGCGCCCCCGGCGGTGGCTGGGGACAGGGGGAGGGGGGCTCTGTCTGCAAGGGGCGGAGAGAGTTGACAAGGGGACCGGTGTGGCGTTGGTGGGAGCTGGGGGCGAGGGCAAAGAAGACTTCTGTAAATGGTTCCTGGCGCTCCGTTAAGGGTCCAGCCGCCATCGAGAACGGGCGTCCCTGGTGGTTCAGCGGGTAAAAGAATCTGCCCGCCATGCGGGAGAACCTGGGTTCGATCCCTGGAGAAGGCAATGGCAACCCACTCCAGGATCCTGGCCTGGGAGAATTCCATGGAATTCCGCGAGGTCGCCAAGAGTCGGACGCGGCTGAGCGTTAACTAAGCCCAGCACAGCACCACCCGACACCGAAGCTGAGCAAAATCACCCGGGAAGATGGGCAGACTAGGCTAAGGTCCCCTTTCCAGAGTGCCGCTCCCCGCTGCATCCCTGGTTTCCTGGGAGCCCCCGAGCGGACCCTCAGGTGTAACCGGCTGCGCTCCTGCGTTGGTGGCGAGGGGCAAGCCACCGTGGCGGGGCTGTCTCCCCAGGTTCTCCAGATCCCGGAGACTCTCCACCCCTAACCCCCGCCCACCGCCTTCTTTGGCCTTGCAAAGCGGGGAGACGCAAAGCACCCCCCTTCCTCTGCCGGGGGACGGGGTGTGGGGCGGGGGTTGGAGGGGTCTCTGCGCCGCGCGCAAGCTGGGGAAGCCATGGTTTGGGGGAGATACGCCCGGGCGCGTCCGGAGCGCGCGCTGGAAGCCGGCCAGGGGCGCAAAGGCCGCGCGCCCGGCCCCTCCAGACTCTTCCCCCGCCGGGTGGACTCCCGCCGACCGCCTCGCGCCCCGAGCCCAGCTTCCTGGGGTTGGCCGGGCGTGCCCGGAGATGGTGCAGGCTCGGGGCGGCTGCCCCGCGAGGCCTCGGGGTCGGGGTTCCCCGGGGAGGGGGGAGCGCGTCGCTGCGGTCTTCTGCGGGGGGCGAGGGAGCGGGTACTGGGCGGAAAATCGAGCGCGGGGAGCGAGGCTTCGGCACGCCGGGGTCCAGGTCCGCCCGCGGACACAGCGCCTGGACAGCAGCCTGTGTGGAGGGTCAGGCGCGCGGGTGAGGGGCCTGGAGAACCGAAAACAGCCCTGCAGAAGCCGCTCGGTTCCCAGGCGGAGAGGAGGCGCCTGGGGTCGGTGTGTGCAAAGCTGCTTGCACCGCCAGATGTTCGGGAGCTGCTGAAAAACGAAAGGCGTCAGGGCTTCAGGAGACGGCTGTTCGCAGGTCCCCTAAAGGGCGGGAGACGCTGTGCATCTGGGGTGTCGCTACAGCGCCCGAGCAAATGCAGTGTTTATGATCTCAAGTCAGGGTTCGCGCAGAGCAGGCAGCCGGCGGGAACCGGCGCGTTTCTCGAACCGAGTTTCGCCACCTTCCCTCTGTGGTTGCTTACTGATCCATAAACCTCATGCAACAGTTGGCGAAAGTGTGATTTGATGACTGGTGCATGAAGACACAGTCACTGACTTTCTGAAGGAGGTTGCGGCTGGTGCAACCTAATTATTTTATCTGATCTTTTCCTCCCTTTTTTCTCTTTCCCTCTTGTCCTTCTGACCTCCGTTCTTTCCTCTCCTTTCTCCTTCCTTCCTCTCTCTTTTTTTTGTCTTACTGAAGTTTTTTGTTTGTCTCAAGATTCTTCATCAGGCTGTATTCCTTGCCTCTTTCTCTCACGGCAGATTTTTCAGAGGTGCTCCCTGGTAAAGACTGATGTTTTGCCCTCTCAACATTTTGGTTCTTCCAAGGGGGAAAAAAAAATTAAGGCGAGGAGACACACCCACATAAATGGAATACATCCTGCTTTAGTGAACATCTCTATAAGCCCTTGAAGATGGTATGAGTAAACCTTTAAGGAATGCCATGAAAAGAAGGAGATACTTCTGGTCATAATGGATTTCCTGAGACGCTTGTTCTTCAGTTATATGCAGTATGTAACGGCTCGAGATAAACAGCAGAGGTGGACAGATAACAGTTACTTTTATGACTTGAAACATGAATGTATCTGTCATCCCTATATGTGTGGGTATTAGTCGCTCAGTCGTGTCTGACTCTTTGCAAGCCCATGGTCTATATAGCCCACCAGGCTCATCTGTCCATGGAACTTCTCATCTCTCTATATAAGCATGAATATACATATACACACTTATACAAGTATATATTTGTGTGTATATATACATTATTGTTTACTTGCTAAGTCATGTCCAACCCTTTTGTGACCCCATGGACAGTAGCCCACCAGGCTCCTCTGTCCATGGGATTCTCCAGGCAAGAATACTGGAGTGGGTTGCCATTTTCTCTTCCAAGGGATCTTCTTGACCCAGGGATTGACACGTGTGTCTCCTGACTTCCCTTCATTGGCAGGCAGATTCTTTACCACTGAGTCACCTGGGAAGCCCTTATATTATGCATTTGTACAAATACATATTTACATATATGTATATTTGTGTATATATATATATATATATATACATCTTTACAAATACATATTTATGCATACAGGATTTCCCTGGTGGCTCAGACACTAAAGAATCTGCGTGCAATGCAGGAGGTCTGGGTTTGACCCCTGGGTCAGGAAGATTCCCTGGAGAAGGCAATGGGAACTCATTCCAGTATTCTTGGCTGGAGAACCTCATGGACAGAGGAGCCTGGCGGGCTACAGTCCAGGGGGTCGCAAAGAATCAGACACGACTGATTGACTAACCCTTCCCTTTCAGCTTTCATACATTTATACAAATATATATATTTGTATATATACACCCATTTGTGTATTTCTGGGTATATACAGGGCTTCCCTGGTAGCTCAGCCAATAAAGAATCCGCCTGCAAGGCAGGAGACCCCGGTTGGCTTCCTGGATCGAAAAATCCCCTGGAGAAGGGATAGGCTACCCACTCCAGTCTTCTTGGGCTTCCCTGGTAGCTCAGCTGGTAAAGAATCCGCCTGCCATGCGGGAGACCTGGGTTTGATCCCTGAGTTGGGAAGATCCCCGTGGAGAAGGGAACAGCTACCCACTCCACGGGGCCTGTCAATTTCACACCCTCCCTTACAACCCAGCGACGTTTCCGAGTCGCTGTCAGATCGATGTCAGGAGTGAAGGCTGTCTTCTACAGTTGCATTAAGCTGAGGGGCGAACGACGATTTAAAAAAAAAAATTTTTTTTTTAATTTTTGTGTTGTTCCACGCACACGCTTTGCGTCACCCAGATATAGCTTAGCACCCTGATGCATAATGCAGGTTAAAAAAAAAAAAAACAACCAGCTGGCGGTCGGGAAGGGCTGCCTGACACCCGGCTCTGCGTGGCTCCCCAGCAGGTGCGCCGGGATGACCCCGCCGGACGCGATGCGCGCGCCATGGGCGCGGTGGCGAGCTGTCTCCGCGGTGCTGATTCTGCTCTGGGGACGCCCGCACGTGGCGCTGGCCTGCCCCCACCCCTGCGCCTGCTACGTGCCCAGCGAAGTCCACTGCACCTTCCGCTCGCTGCCCTCCGTGCCCGCTGGGATTTCTCCGCATGTGGAAAGAATCAATCTGGGGTTTGTATCCCATTCCTTGCAGCGATCTTCAGCCTCCTCGCCAGCCGGCGGGGGCGGGTTTCAGCTTTCCTGTACAGGACTGTGAGTGTATTCTCTTGTGGGGGTCACCGTGTCTTGCATGATGTGGCCCAAATCAAGAGGACATTTGTAACTCTACTACATGGGGTCCTTTGGGGCTAGTATCTGAGTTAATTCATCAGCACCAATCTCTGTCACAAAGCTTGATTACAAACCATCAGAGACAGCTTCAGCTCCTTGATAAATTTCTGTTGATAACAGTTCTTCAATACACGGCAGATGCAAACTATATGACATGTGCATCAATATGCTGATCGTATTTAAATAGATTTCAGCAGTTGTTACAAAATAATAAACAGAATAAGTGAGACATTTTTGACCCTGTAAATTATCAGTATGATGCAATCGTGACTCTGATGAAGTAAGAGTTCTTTCAGGTTTTGCCTAGTTAAAGTTTCACTGTCTTTTAAACATTTTTTAAAATGTATTTAGGTGGCTGCATCAGGCCTCGGTTGCAACATGTAGGATCTTTAATTGTGTCATGCCAGCTCTTAGTTGAGGCATGTGGGATCTAGTTCCCAGAACAGGGATTGAACCTGGGCCCCCTGCATTGGGAAGGACGATGAAGTATTAACCAGTGGACCCTCAGAAAGTACAAGTGTTAGTCACTCGGTCTTGTCCGGCGCTCCGCGACCCCATGGACTGTAGCCCACCAGGCTCCTCTGTCCACGGGATTCTCCAGCCAAGAACACTGGAGTGGGTTGCCATGCCGTCCTCCAGGGGATCTTCCCGGCCCAGGGATGGAACCCCCGTCTCTTTCATCTCCTGCGTTGACAGGTGGGTTGTTTTCCACGAGCACCACCTGGGATAACCAGGGAGGTCCCCTAAACAGATATTTTAGTGCAGCATTCCAGGTAGGATTTTTATGTTTCAATTTTCTTCTATACCCATATATACTTTCTATAGCTAAGTGTCAATTTCCATGAATTATAGGTACTCATAAAATTTTCATACTAAACCATGGTTTGCACAATTCTAATAGTAAGCAATCATTTGGAGTTCTTCAGCAAAATATGCTAGCTACTTCCTCCCACCTATAAAACAATGAAACTATTTAGGGTTTGATGAATAGACATTTTAGTAAGACAAAATGACCGGTAAGACAAAGTCCTCTTTGAGTGCAGAGCCTCAAAAATTCTTGCCTTTACCGATTAGAAGGTCCAGTAGAAGAGGGCTGTTAAGACAGTGAAAGAAACATTTCACAAATCCATAGCAATGGACCATGAAATAGCTCTCTCCCAAAAAAAAAAAAAAAAAAGAAGCAGGTTGGCAAACTTGACTGTCTGAAAAAAAATCGAACCACGATGATGATCACTCCACAGGGAAAAGACATTGGCTTTGCCAGAAGAGGGAACAGTAACCGTTTCCTTTTTACAATCTTTAAATTGTTTTACAATTTAAAAACCCGTTTCCTTTTCACAGTCTTCCAATTTACGCAGAAGAGGAGCTGAAGCTGCTTTGAATCAGGGTCGAATGGGCTCTGCGAGTTTGCAGGAAGGAAAACAGAGTTGATCTGTGATCGGTTTCGTC
This sequence comes from Hydropotes inermis, assembly GCA_020226075.1. NCBI lineage: Eukaryota > Metazoa > Chordata > Mammalia > Artiodactyla > Cervidae > Hydropotes > Hydropotes inermis. Next base: position 132,195,433 of record CM035303.1, read on the forward strand.
TCCTGGGCTTCCCCGGTGGCTTAACGGTAAAGAATCTGCCTGCAGTGCAGGAAACAGAAGAGACGCAGGTTGGTTCCCTGGGTGGGGAAGATCCCCTGCAGGAGGGCATGGCCACCCACTCCAGCCTTCTTGCCTGGGGCATCTCATGGACACAGGAGCCTGGCGGGTTCCGTACAGTTGCAGACTGGGACAACGGCTTGGCGTCTCAGCACGCAAACACTTTGCCATTGGAAGCAAAGACAGATATCAAAATGACTCTTTTTCCTCCTTCCGCCAATAGTATCTTGAGATGGTTTTGTGTCATATTAAAGGAAAATAAAATTAAAAAAAAAAAAAAACAAGGACGGGTTTCATGGCACCAACACATAGGACTTCCATCTGGCTTAATTTGTAAGTTGATTCAACGGGCCACGTTTCCATTGTCTGATTCATGTTGATGTATGGCAGAAACCAATACAATATTGTAAAGCAGTGATCCTCCAATTGAAAAATTAAAAAAAAACATTAAGTACACATAGTAGAAGAGTATCACTCGTCATGTCACCGCACTGTTTCTGGAGAGTGTTGGTCGTTCGGCCGTGTCCCACTCTTGTAACTCCGTGGACGGTAGCCCACCAGGCTCCTCTGTCCATGGGATTCTCCAGGCCGGAATACTGCAGTGGGTTGCCGTGCCCTCCTCCAGGGGATCTTCCCCACCCAGGGATCGAACCCGGGTCTCCTGCACGGCAGGCGGCCTCTTCAACCGTCTGACCCGCCAGGGAAGTCCAACCTCAAAGGAGAAAAGGAGGCTGGCATGGTGCATTTTGTTGGGAAAAAAAGAAAAGAGAGAACAGCAGTGTCTAATACAGATAGAACTCAGGGTCTGAGTTGCCTGTTAGCAGTCTGCAAAGGGTGGAAAACCCTCGGGGAATGACCGATCATTGGCAGAGCGCTGCTGATTTTCATTCCCACACAGATGTTTTTTCGGGTTCTCATTCAGCACTGAAAGAAAAAGAGTGGCTCTTTCCTGTTATGAAAGAAAGAGCTGCTCTTTCCTGTTGGGACAGCCTCAAAGATTTTTTTTTTTTTTCAGAAATGACTTTCCATTTCAGTTTTTTTCCCTTTTTTTTTCTTTTCTAGGTTTAACAGCATACAGGCTCTATCGGAAACGTCGTTCGCCGGCCTGACCAAGCTGGAGCTGCTCATGATCCATGGCAATGATATCCCCAGCATCCCCGACGGGGCTCTGAGAGACCTCATCTCGCTCCAGGTGAGCCGGGCGTGGCGGCTTCCCAGGTGGCTCAGTGGTGAAGCATCCCCCTGGCAAGGCGGGAGACACGGGTTCGATCCCTGGGCCGGGAAGATGCCCCGGAGGAGGGCATGGCAACCCACTCCAGTCTTCTTGCCTGGAGAATCCCACGGACAGAGGGGCCTGCTGGGCTACAGTCCACGGGGTCGTGGAGTCGGTCACACTTAGCTACTGGAAACAAACACACTGGACGTATATGCCCGACCCTAGTTGCAACCTCTATCACCAGCCGTGGAGAGAGGGAAAACTTTAAAATGCTTTTCTTCACAATGAATGAAACGGCCACTTTTTTTTTTAAACATGAACAAAACAAGCTTCATGTCTTTCCTTCCCTGCCCTTTGTTCTGCTTTCTGTTCCTTTTTATGGTGTTTTTGTTTTTAATTATAAACGGGTGTTCCCTTGTGGCTCAGCTGATAAAACAATCTGCCTGCAATGCAGGAGACCTGGGTTCGATCCGTGGGGTTGGGAAGATCCCATGGAGAAGGGAAAGGCTACCCACTCCAATATTCTGGCCTGGAGAATTCCCTCGACCCTATATTCCCTGGGGTCACAGAGAGTCGGACGCGACTGAGCGACATTTTCCGCCTCGGTCTTTGTAGGTTTTCAAGTTCAGCTACAATAAGCTCCGCGTCATCACGGGCGAGAGTCTGCAGGGGCTCTGGAACGTGGTGAGGCTGCACATGGATCACAACCAGATTGAGTTCATCCACCCCGAAGCGTTCAGGGGCTTGACCTCCCTGAGGCTCCTCCACTTAGAGGGGAACCTGCTTCGGCAGCTGCACCCCGCCACGTTCTCCACCTTCGCCCTCCTGGACCACTTCCGGCTCTCCACCCTGAGACACCTCTATCTGGCCGAGAACGCCCTCAGCCGTCTCCCCGCCGGCATGCTGCAGAACATGCCGCTTCTAGAGAACCTCTACCTGCACGGCAACCCGTGGGCCTGTGACTGCGACATGGCCTGGCTTCTGGAGTGGGACGCCAGATACAAAGGTAGGAACCGCACCGGCGGCCCAGAGGGTCAAGGGTCCGCCTGCAGTGAGGGAGACCCAGGTGCGACCGCTGGGTGGGGAAGATCCCCTGGAGGAGGGCATGGCGGCCCACTCCAGTCTTCTCGCCTGGAGAATCCCCATGGACAGAGGAGCCTGGTGAGGCTGCAGTCCACGGGGTCGCAAAGAGTCGGACACGACTGAAGCGACTTGGCACGGATGAATACAGAAAAGCCATGAGATGTGTAGCAGGGAGAAAACATAGTGTGATTCTGTAGACATCAGTCTGGGGAGCCTTTGTACCATCTCATGGACTTGTCAAGTAGGGCGTCGGGATGGGTTTGAGCTGCAGAAGCAGAGGCGGAACAGGTTGTCGGCCAGTAGACGGTAATCGAAACCACCCCCGTGGGCGAGACCCTCCACGACAGGGCGGGGCCAGAAGGGAGGGAGCTTAGACGGAGTCCAGGAATAGTTCATCCATGATGAGTTGGGCAGAGGAGCGCTGAAAGAGGCAGTGTTGGCCAGAGAAAGACAAAATTCTGGAGGACTGAGTGTCCAGGAAGCCAAGAGTAAGAAAGCGAATCCAGAAAAAGAAAATACTGCCTGAGATGAATAATTGTTGCAAAAGAAAATGTAGTTATGAAAGGGCAGCATGATACGAGTCGCGCCAACACTTGGTTGTGAAGTGTTAGTCGCTCGGTCGTGTCTGACTCTGCAAGCCCGTGGGCCGTAGCCCGCCAGGCTCCTCTGTCCGTGGGCTTCTCCACGCAAGAACCCTGGAGTGGGTTGCCATGCCCTCCTCCAGGGGATCTCCCCAACCCAGGGATCGAACCCCGGTCTCCTGCACGGAAGGCAGACCCTTTACCATCTGAGCCGCCAGGAAAGCCCACAGTTGGTTCTAGGACCTGGAAATACGTTCACGGGTTGCAGAGACTTAGGTTCTCCTGGACCTTCACAAAAGGAAAATTGCATCATATGTATGAAGAGAGATTCTTTGTCAACTTAAAAATACCTTTTCCTTGCCACGTGTGGGATCTAGTTTCCTGACCAGGGATGGAACCCCGGCCCCCTGTGTTGGGAGCATGGTGTCTTAGCCACCAAGGAAGTCCCTAAGAGTATCCTTTTAAAAAGTACTCATTGCTCCCTGTCAGGAACTTCCCAGACCCTGGTTAGTTACCACACAACGGGGTTAAATAGATTTAAGCTCCCTAAGTGACATCACGGACACAGGTAGGTAAGGTATTGAATCTTGGTTGAGATGCACCCAGCTGATAAAGATGCAAACAGAGGCCTCGTCCTCTGTCCGTTCTTGGGGTCGTTGCCTTAGAGCAGGTCTGTCTGATGGTGTGTTTCAGGAGTCCTGAAGTGCAAGAAGGACAGAGCGTACGAAGGGGGTCAGCTCTGTTCCACGTGTTTCAGTCCCAAGAAGTGGCGTCAACGGGAGCTGCAGAGGCTGCAGGACGTCCCCTGCCAGAAGCCTTCTATCGAGTCCCCGCTGAGACAGAACGGGAGCCGGAGCAGCGAGGAAGATCGCGATGAGGACGGGGATGCCCGGCTCCCCCTCTCCCCGGACGGGTTCCAGGTCCCCGCGTGGAACGTGTCCGTGAACATGAGCGACGAGCACGGAAACACCGTCCACCTGGTCTGCGACATCAAGAAGCCCACGGATGTGTCCAGGCTCCAGCTGAACCAGACGGACCCCCAGGAGATAGAGATCAACGCCACGGTCGCCTTGGACTTCGAGTGTCCCATGACGCGACACAGCTACGAGAAGCTCTGGAAGCTCATCGCGTACTACAGCGAGGTCCCCGTGAAGCTCCACCGGGACCCCACGCTCGACAAAGACCCCAGGCTCGGCCACCTGTACAGGCAAGATGCCGACGACGCCGCCACGCTGTACTACACGGGCGTCAGGGCCCACATCCTCGCCGAGCCGGAGTGGGTCACGCAGCCGTCCATCGAGCTGCGACTCAACCGGCGTCTGAGCTCGGCCAGCGCGGTGGTGCTGTCCTATTCGTCTCGGCACGCCCTGGTCGTGTCCGCCAAGGACGCGAGGCTGTCTCGGAGCAGAAGCTGGGTGATGATCGAGCCCGGCAAAGCCGTGCAGAGAGCCCAGACCGTCCTGGAGGGGAGCCCCTGCCAGCTGAGCTGCAACGTCAGGGCTTCCGAGAGCCCCTCCATCTCCTGGGTGCTCCCGGACGGGTCCGTCGTGAAAGCGCCGATGGAAGACCGCGACGGCAGGTTCTCCGTCCTCACCAGTGGCTGGCTGAAGATCAGGTCGACGCAGCCGTCGGACGCTGGTCTGTACCAGTGCGTCGCTCGGGTGAGAGATGAGACGGACCGCATGCTCTACAGAGTCCTGGTGCAGCCGCCGGTCGTTCAGCCTCCCGACGCGTTTACGGTGACCGTTCACAAGAGCCCAGGGGAGCCCGTGACGCTGCCTTGCACGGCGCTGGCCGTACCGGAAGCCCAGATCAGCTGGATCCTTCCACACAGAAGGATGCTGAATGCGATGGCCAATGCCTCGCACGCCTATGTGCTGGCCGACGGCACTCTTTCCATCCCCAAGGTTCAAGGCCGCGACAGCGGCTACTACAGATGTGTGGCCGTCAACCAGCAAGGGGCAGATCATTTCACGGTGGGGGTGCAGGTGAGCAAGAGGGGGTCCGGCGGGTCTCCGAAAAGAGGCGGGCGCCCAGGAGGCAGGACTCTTTCCGGAGGGCGAGGCGGGATCGTGGAGGATGAAGGCGGATCCGGCATGGGAGATGAAGAGAACGCATCGAGGACGGCCCTCCACCCGCAGGACCAAGAGGTGTTGATCAGAGCAACAGACGACGCCGTCGGCAGAGGTACGAAGACCAGGAAAGGGCGCAGAAAGCTGAAACCCTGGAAGCACCCCGCAAAGGAGCCGGAGGCCAACGTCGCCGAGGGCCGCAGAGTCTTCGAGTCCAGACGGAGGATAAACGTGGCCAACAAGCAGATTAATCCAGAACGCTGGGCAGACATCTTAGCCAGAGTCCGTGGGAGGACTCTCCCGAAGGGAACGGAAGGACCGCAGGTCAGCACAGTCAGCTCGCCTTCGCCGACGAGGCAGGACGTGACTCCACCTCTGCCTGCCGTCGCTCCCGGCTCAGCGCCCGTTCCGACCACAAGCAGCGCAGAAGAATCCTCGGGAGATACGTCCGTCTTTGGCGAGGAGGAGCAGGTTTCCAGTCCTGTCTCCTCCCCTAGGGCTGTTCTGCTCCAGCCTGGCCACGACGGAGTCATTGGTAGTGAATCCGGAGTGACAAGCACACCCATGGAAGAGTATATTGAAGAGGACTCTTCTGAGAAGATCCTGGGTACAACTCCCACTGAGGTTGACTCCAACCAGACCCCAGCCACGACACCGTCATCTATACTTTATGAATTTTCTACTCTGCAGGCCCTAGAAATGGAACACAAGGGGCCCAGCAATGAAAAGGTAGCCACAGACAGCCGGTCTACCCTCGATGTTGGATCCGTGCCGGAGTCCACATCCCCTGAGGATGAATCTCCGATGGACGCCGTACCCTTGGCTGAGTCTGAGACTGTGACCTACTTTTACCCCGATCTGGGGACAAATCCACTACCAGCTGAGCATACCGTGAAAGAGCAGGCCTCTGCACACTTCACGCCAACTCCCGTCTCGTGGGTTGCCGAGGCCAGGACATCTGAGCCGCTTGAAGACCCCACCTTAGGGGATCCTGACGTCCCAGCTGAAACGCGCCTCCAGGAACAGACAGACAGCCCGCAGCTTGTGAAAACTGGTTTAAGCACCCCGGGCCACCCAGTGATTCCCGGGGGCACGAAGGAGACTTCTCAGACACTGCAGGAAGAGGGTACACTCGGGACACACCCCACGGACTCCCGACACGTTGAGGGAAATGGGCAAGCCGTAGACCCAACCACTCCACTTGACTTGACTCTGCAAGCGGTGAACAGCGTCACTGATTTGAAGCGTCCCAGGGAGTCCGCGCTTGGCGTCGTGTTTGGCAAGGACGCGACCACAGCGCTAGTGACCACGCCAGGCCCAAGGGACACTTCACCGTCGGCGCTGACCACGCATCCTTCTCGAAAGAGGCCCCATGGGAGGAGGCGATTCCGGCCCCACAAATTCCGACACCGCCATAAACAGACCCCGCATACCACGTTTGCCCCGAGAGACACTGTCTCGACTCCACCGACCCAGGTCCCCGAAGTGAAGACTGCAAGCCAAGGGGCGAGTTCTCTAGGTCCTACGACCTGGGCTAACAGCGCCGTAGGTACCCCGGGACGCTTGGACACGGAGGAGCGCGCCGAACCCGTTTCCAGGGGCAGCCCACGCAGGAAACAGGGCAAGAGCCCCAACAGACACCGATACATCGCTTCGACTCTGAGCTCTGCGGCTTCTGTGTCCAAGCCCAGCCTTTCTCCAGAAGATAAGACTTGGAAAGCTGCGCTCTCCCCTACGACCGTCTCTTTCACCACTGGAGACCCACGGGAGCTAACCGGCGTGCAGTATTATGGCACAGCCAGCATCAGTAAAACGCATTTATCGCGTGACAGATTCCGAGAGGCCGTTCCCGTCACACGCGAGCCCGGGTCAGACGGAAGGGAAATGAAGAACCACGGCGTCACAGACCTCGGGGACTATCAAACCGACGGTGTGGTCCCTGGAGCCTCAGTCACTCACGCGGTATCACCTTCTGGGGCCAAGGTCTCCCCTGCGAGAGGATTTAAGGAGGCGTCTCTGACGTCTCCCTTTCCAGAAACAACGAGCTGGGATCCCCCAGGGGCAAGCCAGCCTGCGATGGAACAGACAGACCCGCCTGTTACCAGCCCTTCGGAAGCACTTACGGAATCACCCTCTGTGAGAGAGGCAGCGGATCTAGGTTTGCCTACTGAGTTTTCGCCTTCAGCGGGGGTCTCTACACTGTTTCAACCCCAACAGGCGGCTCCTTCGATGACTCTCCCCGTCCTAAAAGTAGAGGCATCCTCAGGTCCGGCGGAAACCACCGTCCGTGATCAGAGAAGCCGTGAAACCGCTCGCGCTACCGTCCCTTCTGAAATCAGACCCCAGAGTCGCGTGTCCACTCCCGCCCCGGTGGAGGAGCCAGAATCGCCATTCCCACCCACGACTCTCACATCCTCCGCAGAGACCACCACAGAGCCCACACCACTTCTTCCTTCAGGGACATCCCTGGCCTGGAAAGCTTCCAAAGACCACGTCTCCTTCCATTACATGGGGACCCCAGAAACCAAAGCGCCTTTGGTGAATAACGAAGTAACTTGGCATCTGGCGAAGCCAGACCAGTTATCCACGCCCTCTTCCAAGCAGGACAAGTTTACCTTGACTCCAGAGGAGGCGTTAAGAAAGGAAGTGTTTGATGGTACAATGAAAAACATGCTTCCCCGTGCTCCAGATGGTCCAAACGAGGCTGGGAGGGTCCCGGTTTTCCACCAACCAGCCAGGGTTCCCGCCACGCCGATCCCGCCGAGAGGAACCGTGAGACCCCCGCACGCAGTCACACAAAGCCCCTTAAGATACTCGGTCACCTTCCAGCCCCCTCATCACCTGACCCGCAAGCCGGGAGTCACCGCGTACCCGTTGAGGGTTTGGCTGGAGGGCGGGCACACGACGACTCCGAGATCAGCGAGTTATCCGACGACTCCCGAGGTGGTTTTGTGGCCTGCGTCCAAACCTAGCGTTCCGGGTCCGGCAACTGGCCAGGGAACTGACCGATTCCAGGGCAACTCCAGGTCATTGGGAAATAACCACCTGCCCGATCTAAGAAGAGACCCCGTGGGCAAGCTTCCAAATTCGAGAGCGCCTCCTTTTCCTGGTGGAAGATTCCCTTTCTTTATCAACAGGACCTTGTCTTTCCCCCAGTTGGGAGGTACTCCAAAACCTCAGGGACCCAGCTCTCCAGCCCCGGCGTTAAGAGACAGAAAGGTCAACACAGGTCCCTACACTCGGATCCACGCTCAGAGCATCTTCCACATGGACCTGGGGCCCCCAGCACCTCCCGTCTTGCACGCCCCCAGGACCACAGCACCCCCCTCCACGAACGTACGGAACATCCCCCCAGTCTCCTCCACCCGGAGCTCCGTCCCCTTCACGACGTCTTCCGTCCTGCCCTCCAGAAGCTTCCATCACAGCAGCTCAAAGCTCTTCTCTGCCGGAGGGCCGCCTGCGTCCAAATTCTGGACGCTGGGGGAAAAGCCGCAGATCGTCACCAAATCCCCGCAGACCGTGACCGTCACCGCGGAGACGGACGTCATGTTCCCCTGTGAGGCCACGGGGAAACCCACGCCCTTCGTGACTTGGACCAAGCTGTCCACAGGTACGGCATTTACACGTTGGGCGTTCTAACCGGGGCTCGTAGGTGGAGAGGGGTTAGTTCCTTTAGCGTAAGAAGTCCACGTAGAGCCAGAGACTCTCAGGACGACGGGTAGATGGGATGGGAAAGGACTCCAGAGAATCTGTCGATGGGTGTATCGCATTACAGGGATGGGGGAGTAAGAAATGAACAAGGGTGTGAGGTGGTTTTTTTTTTAAAGCAGCAGTGGAAACACGTAGCATTCCTAACTGGGACTTAGGGCTTCACAGGTGTCTCGGAAGTAAAGAATCTGCCTGCCGGTGCAAGAGAAGTGGGTTCCATCCCTAGGTTGGGAAGATCCCCTGGAGAAGGGCGTGGCAACCCACTCCAGTATTCTTGCCTGTAGAATCCCGTGGACTGAGGAGGCTGGCGGGCTGCATCCACGGGGTTGCAAAGCCTCCGATGTGATTTATCGACTGGACAGTGATGAGAAACCCTGAGGCTTAGAAATATTCCGCAAAGGAACCTCTTGCCTTATCCCCGGGAGGTTCAGTACAGAAGTCATCGGCAAGGCACGTGGGGCTTGCAGGAAGGGATGGTGAGGGGAAGTCTCCCCTGCCCCCGCATCCTCCCTCTGGCCTGGAAGGTGGCTGGACTTTGGTCTGAGCTCGGGGGGTGATGGTTTGTGTTGAACCTAGAGCTGTGATTTCTATGAGTCAGCCCCGTCTGCCATCACTGAGCAGCCTACACGGGCGGCTTTTCTGACCGTCTGGGACGTTGGAAGTCCAAGATTCACGTGACAGCAGGACTGGTCCCCCTGAATCCTCTTCGGCGTGTCAACGGCCATCCGTCCGTGTGTCTGATGTCCCCATCTCCTCTTCTCATCAGAACCATGGTCCTCTGGGATCAGGACACACCCTTGTAGACCTCATTTTTTCAACTTCATCCCCTCTTTAAAGACCGTCTCCAAGCACAGCTGCATTCTGAGCCTCTGGCGGGGAGGGGGGGGTCCCAACTCCAACATAGGAATTGATGGTGGAAGGACAAAATTCAGCGCACATGACAAGGGTTCATATGATGGTCTCTACTTGGCAGGCTGGGGTGCCGCAAAGACCGCTTTGGTTCATCCAAAACGACCCATCTGCTTGGATGTCCAAACAGATTCATGGCGACGCGGGGAACTAAACGTAATGACCACCCTTCTAAGTCATCGCAGAGCACCAAGATGAGCTCCTTATGTTATCGAGAACCCTCCCGGTCGTGCTCTGTATTTTACACATGTAGGGTGTATATATATATATATATATATATATATATATATATATATATATGTCAGTGTTCCTCTCC
>CM035303.1:132211413-132265774 GCA_020226075.1 Hydropotes inermis
ATCTACCCATCCATCCATCCCTCCATCCATCCATCTATCCCTCTCTCCATCCATCCATATGTCTATCTACCCAACCATCCATCCATCTACCCATCCATCCATCCATCCATTCATCCATGTATCTGTCTATCCACCCATCCATACATGCATACATGCTACTGTTCAATCAGTACAGACCAGGAGAGCTGCCCCAAACCCCGCCATGCACAGGAGATGCCACCATGGACAGTCATCCAGCCCCTTACATTAGGTGCTGAAGCTGCAAAACCCTGGGCGCGTTCCCCCAAAGCCACTGACTCTTTATTCAGTGTTTCCAGCTGCAGAGGAAAGAGACAGTGGTTGGCAGCAGGCAGGCAAAGCCACACCCATGACACCATGTTGAAACCCCACCCCCTCCCCGGCTCTTCAGCCTCCAGGGCCGGGCAGTTTGGTGTGGGTTCCTCCCCGGGGACAGGACCAGAAAAAAGCAGCACCCAAGATTCTGTGCAGACACCCCGTCTCCTTCCAATGCAGGAAAAGCTTGCTCTCGCATTCTCCCAGCCTGTCTATTTTAACTTCAGGCGGCTGGGTGGTACCTCATGAACTTTTGCACAGTCCATCCGGAATACCACGTACCCGGTTTTCCCCAGAATATCTTCCAGCTGGGCCGGTGTCCTGCCACGTGGAGGCCTGTTTTCCACTGACGCTGGCAAGGCTGAGGCAAGTGTTGAACGGACGCTGAAATGAAGGATGGTCGTTCCAGCGTCGACAGGGGCCGTCCTACAGCTTCTCGCTGTAAATCATAAACGACGGTCTCTGTAGCTTCATTATTCCTAGCTTCTGACTAATTACATTCTCAGAAAAAAACAAAGTGTCATTAAATGGCCCATGGGAGTTTTATAAAGGAGCGGGCTCTCTGCCCCGCCTACACACTGGGATTGTTTTAAAAAAAAAACAGAGGTATTGGACTTTGGTGTCTTGAAGCCAAATCTCCTGTACGGTGGAGCCAGGCACCTTTTTCAGGCTTGCTCTGTGGATTCTGATTGTGACCAAGACTAGGATTCGTTGCCATAGGCATTTCTAAATGTTTTTCAGACATATGCTACTGTATACATTTCTGGAGTCTGACTCCAAGACACATTAAAACATCTTTGTCTTCTCCACTGCTATCCAGTGACTGACTGATTCACATAGACTTGACTCTCTTTTCCGTGGCCAGCAAAACAGTTTATTTGGCCCTTGTCAATAGGGGCTTATAGCTCAGTCGGTGAAGAATCTGCCTGTAGTGCAAGAGACCTGGGTTCGATCCCTGGGTCGGAGAGACTTGCTGAAGGAGGAAATGGCACCCCACTCCAGTATTCTTGCCTGGAGAATCCCATGGACAGAGGAGCCTGGCGGGCTACAGTCCATGGGTTCGTAAAAGTCGGACACAAGTTAGCGACTAAACCACCACAATTGGTGCTTTGATGAACAATGATCAGGTGGCTCAGTGGTTAAGAATCTGCCTGCCAATGCAGGAGATGAGGGTTCGATCCCTGGGTCGGGAGGATCCCCTGGAGAAGGAAATGGCAGCCCACTCCAGTATACTTGCCATGGGAAATCCCACAGAGAGAGGAGCCTGGCGGGCTACAATCCATGGTGTCTCTAAGGGGTCAGCCATGACTTAACAGCAGCAATCAGGTTTTAGGGTTGTATTCCATCATAGGCATTTTTAAAAAATTAACCATTCCATGCATGCTATGAGAATGATGCAGTCTGCAGGAAATATTTAGGGATGAATGTTCAAGTTCCCTCTACAGAAGCCAGAATGATCATTTATAAGTAACTGAGATGTTGGACACTTTGAAAGTAGGAAGTTCCTAAATCGCTTAACCCGTTATTCAAAGCATTAGCTCCGCACTGCTGGAGGAGATGCCAGTACCTATTTATGAAAATGTCCCATACGTAGGGTAGCTATTTCTGTCTTTCTTTCCGTGTTGCCCCTTTATGCTGAAAAACTTTTTTTCTTACATATTAACTCAGCAGCGTGTGAATGTAGGTCTACTGCGTGGAGAAATGGCATGTAGCATAGGTGCAAACTGGTGAGGGTCTGTAAGCTTTAGTGGAGAAGGAAATGGCAACCCACTCCAGTATTCTTGCCTGGAGAATCCCATGGACAGAGGAGCCTGGCGGGCTACAGTCCATGGGGGTTGCAAATAGTCAGACACGACTGCACCACTAAGCACATTGACATTGACACATTCTAGAGAAGAAACTTGTAGACCAACAGCATCAAGTTCTGAAGCATCCCACCTTAGCATCGAAACTCTTCCGATCACCACACCTCCGTGATCCATGGTGTCGCAACTTTGCTTCCTGTTTGATTCACAGTTCAGTCCAGCCGCATGAGAACTGTCAAGGGTAGAAATCGTCCGTAAAGTGCTTTCTTTAGGAAAAATTTCACCTCGTCCTAAGGTTAATGCATATTCATTCTGTCCATGACTGTAGCATTTGATCTGATTTTATCATTACCCAAAGCACTGCACTGGCCAGCATGCAAATATTTGATACACACACACATACCCCCCACACACGCATACACTAACAGGGTTGATGTCATAGGGTGCATTTCACATCTTTGAATCTGTGGCCAGGCCAGCCAGAGGGCAGGCTCCACCGGGAAGTTCTCATTCATGGTAAATAAATTGCTCCTGTGTTTGGGTAGTGTCCCCTTTCGGCCGCAAAAACCATCTGACGTTTTGAGTGGCAGCCCTGTGTACTGGTGGAGTTTCCCTGGTGATTCAGCGGTAGAGAATCCGCCTTTCAATGCAGGAGAGTTGAGTTCGATCCCTGGGTGGGGAAGGTCCCCTGGAGAAAGGGCGTGGCAACCCACTCCAGTATTCTTGCCTGGAGAATCCCATGGAGTAGGTGACTCAGCGGTACAAGAATCTGCCTCTGATGCAGGAGATGCGGGTTCGATTCCTGGGTGGGTGATCTGGAGCCAGGCCAAGAGAGCGTTTGGGAGACTGACATTCTTCCTCCCTTTCTTCTTCCCCGTCAGCTTCGACACCAGGATCAAGGCGTTCGCCAACGGGACGCTGGTGGTGAAGTCGGTCACCGACAAAGACGCGGGGGATTACCTGTGCATCGCCCGCAACAAGGTGGGCGACGACTTCGTGGCGCTCAAGGTGAACGTGGTCATGAAAGCCGCCAAGATCCAGCGCAAGGAAGCCCAGGACCGCCGGGTCGTCTCCGGGGGCGACCTCAAGGTGGACTGCCTGGCCGCGGGGCTCCCCAACCCCGACATCTCCTGGGGCCTCCCGGACGGGAGCCTGGTCCACCCCTTCATGCAGGCGGACGACAGCGGCGGGCGGGCCAAGCGCTACGTGGTCTTCCACAACGGCACGCTCTACTTCAACGAGGTGGGCCCGCGCGAGGAAGGGGACTACACGTGTTTCGCCGAGAACCAGCTCGGCAAGGACGAGATGCGGGTGCGCGTCAAGGTGGTGAGCCAGCCGGCCGCCATCCGCAACAAGACGTACTCGGTGATCCAGGTGCCCTACGGGGACGTGGTCTCCGTGGCCTGCGAGGCCCAGGGGGAGCCCGCGCCCAGCGTCACCTGGCTGTCTCCCAGCCACCGGCGCATCCCCGCCGCGTCCGACAAGTACCGGGTCCAGCAGGACGGCACGCTGCTCATCCACAAGGCCCGGCGCTCCGACAGCGGCAACTACACGTGCGTGGTCAGGAACAGCGCCGGCGAGGACCGCAAGACCGTCCGGGTCCACGTGCACGTGCGGCCGCCGACCATCAACGGCTTCCCCGAGGCCGTCAGCACGGTGCGGGAGGCGGCCCCCGGCGGGAGCCGCAAGCTCATCCACTGCCGGGCGGAGGGCGTGCCGGCGCCGCGGGTGCTCTGGGCCTTCCCCGAGGGCGTGGTGCTGCCGGCCCCCTACCACGGGAGCCGCATCACCATCCACCGCAACGGGACGCTGGACATCAAGAGCCTGCGCACGAGCGACTCGGTGCAGCTGGCGTGCATCGGGCGCAACGAGGGCGGGGAGGCCCGCCTGCTGGTCCAGCTCAGCGTCCTGCAGCCCCAGACGCGGCCCGCCTTCCACGACCCGCTCAGCGAGAAGATCACGGCGGCGGCCGGCCACACCATCAGTCTCAACTGCTCGGCGGCGGGCACGCCGCCGCCCGCGCTGCTGTGGGTCCTGCCCAACGGCACGGAGCTGCGCAGCGGCCAGCGGCTGCGCAGGTTCTTCCACAAGGGCGACGGCCGGCTGCTCGTCAGCGGCCTCTCCCCCCAGGACGCCGGCGCCTACCGCTGCGTGGCCAGCAACGCGGCGGGCCGCTCGGAGAGGCTCGTGTCCCTCACGGTGGGGCTGGAGCCCGCGGCGAGCAAGCACCACCACAACCTGCTCAGCATCGTCAGCGGGGAGACGCTGCGGCTGCCCTGCGCCCCGGGCGCCCGCGGGACGCGCCCGGCCTGGACGCTGCCCAGCGGCCTGGTGCTGGACGGCGCCCAGGTGCGCGGGCGCTTCGCCGTCTGGGACAACGGCACCCTGACCGTGCGCGACGCCTCGGTCTTCGACCGGGGCACCTACGTGTGCAACGCGCAGGGCGAGCACGGCCCCGCCGCCGTGAGCGTCCCGGTGATCGTCATCGCCTACCCGCCGCGGATCACCAGCGAGCCCGCGCCGGTCATCTACGCCCGCCCCGGCAGCACCGTGAGGATGAACTGCACCGCCATGGGCATCCCCAAGGCCGACCTCAGCTGGGAGCTGCCCGACGGGTCGCATCTCGCCGCGGGGACTCAGCCCCGTCTCTACGGCCACCGATTCCTGCACCCGCAGGGATCCCTCACCGTCCACCAGGCCAGCGCGAGAGACGCGGGCTTCTACAGATGCACTGCAAAAAACCTCCTGGGCAGCGACTCCAAGACCACCTACGTCCACATCTACTGAAACGCCGCGTCGGACGGCGGGGAGTCCGCGGCCGTCGCCTGAAAGCTCAGCCGTGGGGGGTGCCCTGCGACTGCCCCCCTCCTCCCCGGACCCTAGCCTGCCCGGCTCCTCTCTGTCCGGCTCAGAATGCTGGAGTGCGTTGCGATCGCTTAGGAAGTTAAAATGAAGCTTGCTGACAACAGGAGACAACCACAGGCGCCGTGAGGGGGTGTCTGCCACCACGGGGGGGACTTTGCGACAAGTTTACAGATTGCCAAGCGCCCTGGTCTTGCTTTCCACGGGACTTCGGGTGCGGGTCTCAGTTTTCTGAGTCGCGGGCGCCACCCTGCCGCTTGAACGAGCCCCTGTGGGATCCCGGAGGAGCACTCACTGCAAATAAATCATAGAGATTCACCGTGCCTCGCTACCCGGCTGCAAAATGCATTCCCCTAGTTAACCTGCTGCAGTCTCAACACGATAGAACCTTCTACAACGAGTATCCACCTTTCCGTTATTTCAGCATTCCACTTTGCCCAGCGAGGCCTGAGAACCACAACGATTGAATTTTTTTCCCTTTAACCCACGTACATGTGTCATACAATACATCTCCTTTTATAAGAATGCTTTGTTCCTGGAACTCACTTTATATAGTGTTTTATACATATATATATATATTTCTTTCTAATCAGACGATGAGAGTAGAAAGCAAAAGACGCACTTTCTGTCTCGTTAAAAATAATAAATTATTGGTCTTTACAAGACTTGGATACATTAGGGCAGGCATGGAAATGCAGTTGCACCAAGTTTCCTCCTCATCTTCCTTCAAATTCATGAACCATGAAGATATTACTGTTCCCAGGGATCCTGTGGGTGGGGGAGGGAGGGACATATTGAATTTCCTTGTTTATAATAAAGTTTATCCCGTGAGAGTTGCGGGGAGATGAGAGACGGAACAGAAAGCAAAGTCGTGACCCCAGAGAATAAACCCACTGTCTTCCGGACAAGCTCGGAAATCGCTTTCCTCCTCTCTGCCACTGAAAGTTGATCTGTTATTTCCATGACTGCTTTACTGTATTTTTAAGGCCCATATAATGTACATTGGATAATAAAGTAATATTTTCCAAAGAGCCAAGCAGTCATGACAGTGGTATTTTTTCAAGGGAAAAAGCACATGAGTTGCATTTGAGTTTTAAATCAGATTGGTTGATTTGACTTCCCTGGTGGTCCAGTGGTTAAGACTTTGTAGATCCCACATGCCTCAGGGCCAAAAAACCTAAACCTAAAATGGAAGTAGAATTGTAAGAAATTCAATAAAGACTTTAAAAATGGTGGGCCACATCCAAAAAGAAAAATTCTTAATAAGTCAGATTGGTTAAAAATTGCTTTTATCCACCACACTGGAGTTACTCCTTTCTCTGCAACTGTTTTTTTTTTTTTTTTTTGCAGCTCTTTTTATTACAAAGAAACAGAGCCCAAGTTGGCGGCTCTGGCGACCCCTTTGACAGGAAGAAAGGGTGGACACAGTTCTGATCTGAACCAAGATAAATTGAGACTGAAAAAAATGGTGTCATGGTAATCCTTCAGCTAATTTTCTTTAGGAAAGAGGCATCTGAGGTGCATGTCCCATGCATGTTTTGGCTTTTCATACCGAGAAGGGGGTAAAAAGCAAGATTAAATATTTGGGAAGAAGGTGAGTTTTGACCATGCCACCAATTTGGAAAGAATAGCGGTCATTGAAGCTAAACAGCTTGGCTTCCCACCATTCTGGGAAACATGGATGCTGTCTCGTGTATGAATTTGTTTATGGGCTTCAGGGTAACTCCACAGCCCTTAGGATGAGCTAGGTACCAGGATGGGGTACCAGGGTACCCAGATGTGTTGGAAACATGTCCCGCTTGAAGCGTTCATGCTCCAGAGACCAACGCTTTTATCGCGGACAGGGTTTGTCAACATTAGCAGCAAGAACTTTGGGGGCTGGGTCATTTTCTGGAGTGGGGGCCGTGGTGTGCATTGTGGGGTGTTTAGCAGCATTTGAAGGCTATACCCACGGAGCGTCAGTGGTGTCTTCCACTCCAGGCATGTGGCAGTCAAGTCACGGCTCTAAATATTTTCAGTGTCCCCCAACGCCCTTAGTTGAGAACCACCATGAGAGATCTTAACTAGATACGATTTGATAGATCGACAATACATCGATAGCTAGATAGATAATACACAGACGATAGATGAATGTGTAGGTGGATGGATGGATGGATAGATGGTTAATAGGTATATGCACATATCAGTTCAGTCGCTCGGTTGTATCCACCTCTTAGTGACCCCATGGACTGCAGCACATCAGGCTTCCGGGTCCATCACCAACTCCTGGAACTCGCTCAAACCCATGTTCATCAGGTCGATATATAGTATACGCATATGGTAGATGATATAAAATAGCTAGATGATGAAAGTTTATTGCTGAACTACGAAAGACGCCGGCATTCTTGCCCTCCGGAGGAGAATTCAATCCAGGGACAGAGACGAGGCTTGATCGCTCAGAGCTTTTATGTAATAGAGTTTTATTAAAGTATAAAAGAGATAGAGAAAGCTTCTGACATAGGCATCAGGAGGGGGCAGAAAGAGTGCCCCCTGACTAGTGTTAGCAATGGAGTTATATGCTTTTTGATTAGTTGTTACAGTGAATCAAAAGAATGTCTGGAGGTTGTAAAGACCTTACTAGACCCATCCTGTAATTTACATTTTAAGACAACAGGATTAGGCAGAAGATGCTTTTTTTTTCCCCAGAAGCTGTCCTCAAGCAGGATACATTATTGTTACATAATCCTAAGGAATGTAGAATGAAAAAAAAAAGTTTGTCCTTTCCTCCTCCTTGAGAATTCCAGACCCCTCTCTCCTTGGGGACCCCCAGACTTCTTATCAACCTGCCTAGGAGTTGACTCTGTCAATGATATGATAGATCAGATAGATAAATAGGTATGTGGGTAGATGAATGGATAGATGCTTGACAGATACATGTATAGATATGTATGTACAGATAGATATGATTGATTGATAGGTAGACAGTACATAGATACCTAGATAGAAGATACATGGAGACATAGATGATATATAAGATAGACGTGTGGATGGAGGGAGGGATATCTGGACAAATGATTGACAGACACATAAATGCACGCCTGTGTGCTAAGTCACTGCATTCATGTCCGACTCTTGGTGACCCTATGCTCTGGAGCCTTCCAGGCTCCTCTGTCCGTGGGGCTTCTCCAGACAATACTGGAGTGGGTTGCCATGCCCTTCCTCCCTGGGATCCGCCCCACCCAAGGACTGAACTCACAGTTCCTGCGGTTCTTGCATTGCAGACGGGTTCTTTACCGGCTGAGCCACCGGGGGAGCACCGATACATAAATATATATTAGGTAATAGCTAGCTAGCTAGCTACAGGATGATAAAGATGACAGAAAATAGGTAGATGTGATAGATAAGATAGCTAAATGGTAGATGAGACAAACAGGTATGTGGATAGATGAATGTATAGAAAGATAGATGATAGATACCTAAACATATAGTAGATGATACATATGATTCATAGGTAGACAATATATGATATATATAGATGTGTGGATGGGTGCATGGATGCATTATGGAAATATAGCTATGTAGAGAGATGATTGATACATACATATATAGTAGATATATAGATACCAGCTAGCTAACTAGCTACGTGACCATGAAAACAGATGGGTATCTATTATCAAGGATGGATGAATTTCTTATTTCAAGCCACCCAGTTTGGTGTAATTGGTTATAGCATCCCTGAAAAACTCACCTCTTAAAAATTTTCTAGTAAAGACAGTCACAGTGAGATGTGCTTAGATACTTCGAGACTGGATCAGCAGATAAAGAATTTGCCTGTGGGTCGGGATAGATCTCCTGTAGAAGGGCATGGCAGTTCACTCCAGCATTCTCGCCTGGAGAATCCCGCGGACAGAGGAGCCTGGCAGGAGCTACAGTCCACGGGGTCGCAAAGAGTCAGACATGACTGAGCGACTGGCACATTTTCTCCATTAGGGTCTGGCAACGTGATTTTAAAAATAATGATAAAACAAAACAAATGCAAGAGACTTCCTGTGTACCGTGAAGGTTCCTGCAGTCTCTCTCTTTTTTTTTTTTTTTTGTCTTTGTGTTATATAAGCATCTGCAAAATATGCCAGGATAATTTACTGATACTTTTCCTGGGTCTGGAGGAAGGCTGGGAGTTTATGGGCTTCCTCGAGATCCTTCTCTCAATGATTATAAAAATAGACTCCATGTAAAAACTTTTTTTTTCTTTCTATTTTTCTTCCTGGACAATGGCAGGAGCCGGAGGTCTATTTTAAATCACTGGTTAAAAGAGGAGCTTTAAAGCAAAATTTTCAGGGGACAGGATTACTATCCAATGCTGTTTCATTTTCTTTTTGTTGATTCTGGAAAGTGAGGCTCTTTGTCAAAGCCAGGATTTAAGACTGATAATTAAAAGAAAAAAAGTAACCGCTGAGATTTTTCCTACAGAAAATACCGCACTGAGTCCATTTCAAAATGGGGGGAAAGTGATCTTTCTTGATGCGTTTCCAGCAGAAACCAGGGAAGTGCTCACAAGGCCACCCACGGTGAGGCCAGGTTTCTGGAGAATTAGCCAGAAACAAGAAATCCCACGGACAGAGGAGCCTGGTGGGCTACCGTCCGCGGGGTCGCAGAGACTCAGAAAGGACTCGGCCAACTAAACAACCGCAACAGTGAAATACAGATCTGATCCGGGCGGGGGAACTTTGGGGAGGAGAAGACCAAGTTTCTACTGTTTCCACACAGCAAGCTCATACTGGACTGAGTTTTTCTAAAGCCTTATTCTGTAGTATAAATAGCTATAAATAACAAATATAGGAAAAAAATGGAGCTAAAAACACAAAAGTTCACAGTCATACTGTGTTGTGTGTTAGTTGCTCAGCCGTGTCCATCTCTTTGCAACCACACGGACTGTAGCCCGCCACGCTCCTCCGTCCATGGGATTCTCCAGGCAAGAAGACTGGAGTGGGGTTGCCATTTCCTCCTCCAGGGGAATCTTCCCCACCCAGGGATCGAACCCAGATCTCTTGCACTGCAGGGAGATTTTTTACCATTTGAGCTACCAGGGACCAGGGGGAAAAAATACTTTGAACATGCTCAGATGTTGGTAATTGTATGCAAAAAAAAAAAAATTACACACACACATTGGAAAAGACCCTGATGCCGGGAAAGATTGAAGGCAGAAGGCAAAGAGGGTGACGACAGAGGATGAGACGGTTGGATGGCATCACCGACTCAATGGAGATGAGTTTGCATAAGCTCCAGGAGATGGTGATGGACAGGGAGGCCTGGCGTGCTGCAGTCCATGGGGTCCCAAAGAGTGGGACGGGACTGGATGACTGAGCAACAATTATATCATGTGCACACACACACACACACACACACACACATGTTCTGTTTATAAACCAAACTATATGATATTAGGGCTTCCCAGGTGGCACTGGTATAAAGAACCCACCCGCCAATGCAAGACACTTAATAGACCTGGGTTCGATCCCTGGGTCAGGAAGATCCCTTGGAGAAGTGAATGGCAACCCACTCCGGTATTCTTGCCTGGAGAATCCCGAGGATAAAGGAGCCTGGCGGGCTGCAGTCCGTCAGGTCGCAGAGAGTCGGACACGCCTGAAGCAATCGCTGCAGCCTGCTGAATCAGCGGGCACATGTAGTGGTCGGCGCATTTATTTCCCACGTGAACAACATGACTTGCATTTCCCCCGTGTCGTCAGTCAGACTAAGACCCCATTCAATGCATATGTCATTAAGAGTTGAATCCTGTCTTGGTGGCCGTTCACGGTATGTTCCATGTTTGGCCGTCTCGGCAAAGGCTCTCCCATAAATCTCTGAATCGCGAGACAGAGATTTTGGATAGAGATTTTTGCAACCCTGAAGGGTGTGAACATTTTTAAGGTTCTTGCCAAGCATTCTGGAAGTGCCTTACAAAACCCTACAAGGCTTTCCAATTTCTGTTGCCACTGTACTGGCATAGAAAGATACTGTGTTTCCACACCATCTGCCCAAGAACTTCTCCCATTTTAAGAACCCCTAATTTCATACTCAAAGATACCCGTGTATTTTCTTTCACGCTTCTTCATTAACAGTCAAAATACATAACTTGTCCATTTCATGACGGAATTATTTATGAGTTTTTGAGCTGTTTACACTTTGCTGTCTGAGTAATGACAATAATTTACTTAACAGGGCATCCACATGTCCTAAATACCACAAATACACAACAAGGCATTAATACTTGTTCTGAGCATCAGAAATACTTGTTATTTTTAGTTATCCTCTTTTCCAATTTTGTCTGTAGAATGGCAGTTTTTGAAATGACAGCATTTTTTAAATTGTTTATAGGTTGAGAAATAAGAAAATATCTCTCATTATTTTCCTCTTGCATTCATTTTTTTCATTTTTTTAAAAAATTCTTTTGCTATTTTTAGAAAGTGCTTCATTCTGAGGTTAAATATTCTCCTCCGAGCTTTTAAGATATTTTTCACTTTCAGATATCAAAACTGAGAACATTTGTAACTCACTTAGCTCTAAGGCACGAGATGAAAAATCTTACATTTTGACCAGTTAAACCATTTTTTCTAACACGAGGTATTGATGTGTTATTTCCCCAGCGATCAGAAGTTTTGCTCACATTAAATATGCCAACCAGTGTCTGTTCTCTGGCTTATCATAGGGTGTTTTACACCATATTTTAATGACAATGCAAATCTCATATTTTAATATGGCAGTGCAAGTCTCTTAATATTTTCCATACTGCCATCTTCATTCTTGCCCAGTTTTGCTTGGAGATAAATTTCAAGGTCAAAGATCTCATCATGAAAAATCATCAGCATTTCAATTGGAAGTTTTTGAAAACACAGATTAGTTTTGCAATATTTATATATATATTTTTTGAGGTTGAATCTTCCCACAGAGGGATGTGAGTTGCTCCTCCCATATTTTTGAAAACATTTTTTAACTTTTTCAATCTTTAAGTTTCTTCCTTTATTAATTAAAAATTCATTATGAGAGAATCACTGAGGGACTTCCTTGCTGGTACAGTGGCTAAGGATCCACTTTGCAATGCCGGGGACGCTGGTTTGATCCCTGGCTGGGGAAGTGAGCTCCCACATGCTGTGGAGCAGCTAAGCTGGTGTTCCCAAACTAGATAGCATGCTGCAAGGAGAGATAGCTTATGCCCCAGTGAAAGCCCGTTGCAGTCAAAGAAATAAATGTTAAAAAAAAATCACTGAGCTAATTCAACAAGTGAGCAGCTAAAAATTTAAGTAGAGTGACGTGTGGATGTTACATGTCTTCGATGTGTTGGTATGCATAGGAGCAGATAGTAAGCATCTTTTCATATCTACCAGAATCGCTGTGACCTTTTCTTTGTGGACGTCTCGGACCCTTCTGTTACATCTTCTCGTGGAGGTCTTTTTTCACACATCGTTTTCAGCATAGCTACTTCATCGATCAGATGGTCTGAGAAAAAAAAATATAGCTTATTCTCTTCGTCGGTTGTTCCATTTCTTACGTGTGTTTTCTTTCTGTTCCACTCTACTGGTTGTCCCAGAGGGGCGCTAGTGGTAAAGGACCCACCTGCCAATGCTGGAGACGTAAGAGACGTGGGTTCAAGCCCTGGGTCGGGAAGATCCCCTGCAGGAGGAAATGGCAACCGCCTCCAGTATCCTTGCCTGGAGAACCCATGAACAGAGGAGCTGGCGGGCTACAGTCCGTGGGGTCACAAAGAGTCGGACACGACTGAAGTGACTTAACATGCATGCACTGCTGGCATTACATCCCCAAGTCGTGGCTGACAACAAAAATCCTGATGGTTAATAGAAGGATAACGTGTCTGGAGAAGCTTTACCTACGTGGAGCTCAGAACTCTACCTCGGCTTCTCATTCTGGCTGACGCTCTGAAAAAACAAACAACGACTTTTCTCTCTCAAGAAAATTTGCCTCTGGCCCCACAAAGCAAATATTAAGAAGAATCTTTCTAGAAACACACATGGACGATAAGCACAGGAAAAGATGCTCCGCTTTGCTAATTGTTAGAGAAATGCAAATCGAAACGACAATGAGAAAAAAAGAAGACTACAGTGAGGTATCACCTCACACCAGTCAGAACAGCTATCATTTTCGTTTTTTTTAAAAAAAGCTACATATAACAAATGCTGCAGAGGGTGTGGAGAGAAGGGACCCCTCCTATTGTGTTGGTGGGAATGTTAATTGGTTCAGGCACTAGGTAAAACAGTATGAAAAGTGAAAGTGAAAAATACGGAAGTATTTTCGTGTGAAAATGCGAAAATCAGTCGTATCTGACTCTTTGGGACCCCATGGACTGCTTAAATACTGGAGTGGGTAAGCTTTCCCTTCTCCGGGGGAGCTTCCCAACCCAGGGATTGAACCCAGGTCTCCCAAATTGTAGGCAGATGCTTCACCATCTAAGCCACCAAGCAAGCCCAGTGTGAAGGTTCTGCCAAAAAAAAAAGTAAAAAATAGAGCTATTATATGATTCAGCAATTCTACTCCTGGGCATATATCCAGATAAAACTCTTTTAATTTAAAAAGGTAACATGCACCCTAACATTCATAGCAGCACTATTTGCAATAGCCAAGATGTGGAAGCATCATAGATGTCCAGCAACAGAAGAATGGAAAGCTATGGTACATATATGCAATGAAATGTCACTTAGCCATGAAACAGAATAAAAGGCTGTTATGTGCAACAACCCGGTTGGATCTAGGGATGGCCGCACAGAGCAAAGTAAGTCAGACAGAGAAATACAAATACCGTACGATATCACTTACATGTAGAATCTAAAATATGACACAAATAAAGTTACCCATGAAACAGAAAGAGACTCACAGGACAGATGTGTGCTTGCCCAGGGAGCGGGAGCTGGAGGACGGGTGGGTTGGGAGTTTGGAATTAGATGGGATCAGAGTCTATGAGGGAGATGTCTCTAAAGACCTGAGTTTCCAACATTTCCCGGAGGGCGTGAAACCTCAGCCGTGACCGAGTCACCCACCCAGGACCCTCCACGGACGCCGTGAAGGTATAAACAACTGTTTCCTAACTGGAATTCCCTACATCAAATGCAGAGAGACCACTTTTTCTTTAAACAGCTTGCCACAAGAAACAGAAGCCGCTTCGGCAAGAACAGCCAAGCCTCAGAATTGAGTAATAAAGAGTCACTCGTGTGAGAGAGAAGTCTGAGATGAAAGCAGAACAATGTATGATTTATAGTGGAATCTACACTAGAGCCTCTGAACCCACCTATCTCATCAGAAACATTCTCTGGGTTGAAGCTTCCTGGGTTCTGCTTCTTCCTCCAATTCCTGTGCCTTTTGGTTTCCAGATTATATTATTATTTTTTTGTAGCAGAGAACTCCAATGGAGAAGAACTCTTAATGACTTCCACATGGGTTTGAAAAGAAACAAAGTAATAAAAAGCAAAACTTGGAATAATTCATAGCCTCTCACTTCCCACCCAAACCCTGCATGTGTGTGTGTGTGTGTGTGTGTGTGTGTGTGTTTAGGAACTTGGAAACTTCTCTTTTCCTCTCTGACTCTTAATGGCTTGGGTTTATAAGCGGTGCAAGGTAGCAATAGGTTTTGCTTTTACCCAGCGTTGTTTATATTAGCTTCATGCAACCGAAATGCCGTTTTTATTGTGCTTGCTGTTAAAATAGCCGCGGAGATGGCATGCCAGCATGCTTATGAACTGAGTTACAAATCCTTAGCTGTAGAGTTCCACCAGGAGTCCGCTTGGCCTGGAGTTATTAGAGAGAGATGAGAATTTCGTGTCCTTACATATAGATCACATTCATTCATTTGCATCTTCTCACGCTTTGTGAAGAAGTACTATTGGTGATCAATTCACAGTGTGTTGGCACCAATGAGTGAGATATACCAGTGACCCCAGGGATGAAATAGACCTCCGACTAAGTGTTCGTTAAGAGGAATAGTTGAGTTTTCTCCCCCCCCCTTTTTTTTAAGACTTTTTATTTTATACTGGAGTATAGCCAGTTAATAATGTTTTGATAGTTTCGAGTGGATAGCGGAGGGACTCAGGCACACATATACACGGATCCATTCTCCCCCAAACTCCCCTGAAAGAATTTTTAAACTTTATTTTATTGAAGTATAGTCGATTCGCACAGCTGTCTGCACTGCTGCCTGCAGCAAAGTGAATCGGTTATACACATATAAACATCCTCTTCCATATTCTTTTCCAAGAGGGTTTATCAGAATGCCGGACGGATGTCCTTGTGCTATACAAGAGCATCTTGCTGTTTATCCATGCTGTGTATGTTCAGTTCAGTTCAGTCCAGTCGCTCAGTCATGTCCAACTCTTTGCGACCCCATGGACCGCAGCACGCCAGGCCTCCCTGTCCATCACCAACTCCCAGAGTTTACTCAAACTCATGCCCATCGAGTCGGTGAGGCCATCCAGCCATCTCATCCTCTGTCGTCCCCTTCTCCTCCTGCCTTCAATCTTTCCCAGCATCAGAGAGTCTTTTCCAGTGAGTCAGCTCTTTGCATCAGGTGGCCAAAGGATTGGAGTTTCAGCTTCAACCAGTTTGCATCTGCTAGTGCCAAAGCAAAAGTGGGGATCAAATTGGATGAGAAAGGATTCTTAGAAGAAGGGTCAGTCCCGGAGGGTTGTGATTTGGTCAAGCAGAGATGAGGCTTCCCAGGTGGCTGGGTGGTAAAGAATCCGCCTCCAACGCAGGAGATGCGAGAGATGCAGGTTCAATCCCCTGGGGGTAGGAAGATCCCTTGGAGAAGGAAATGGCAGCCCACTCCAGTGTTCTTGCCTGGAGAATCCCCATGGACAGAGGACCTTGGCGGTCTATAGTCCATGGGGTTGCAAAGAGTTGGAGACGCCTGAGCGACTAAACGCCAAGAAGTACAGACGGCCGGCAAGCATCCCTGCCAGAACATTACCTTGAGTAAGATACAGGATGTGGGTCCTGGGTCTTTGAGAAACAGTGAATGGTTGGATTTTAGCTTAGAGCTGAGCCTCACGGAGTGTGGGGCGGAAAAGAACTCTGACAGAGCCCTTGTGTTTTGTCCTGGCAAATTGCCCCAACAGAAAGAAATGCATAGTCAGTATAGAATAGCTGTGGGCTTTTCTGTTCACTTTAAACTTCATGTCATCAATTATTTGCCCATCAGGGACCTTCAAGGAAATTAATTGGGTGGGGAGGGACATCTCTGTCAGTCCAGTAGTTAAGACTTCGCAGTCCAGTGGTTAAGACTTCGCCTTCCAGTGCAGGGGGTGTGACTTCAATCCCTGGTCAGAGGGCTAAGATCACACCTGCCTTGTGGCCAATAAACCAAAACAGGAAACAGAAACGGTATTGTAAGAAATTCAATAAAGGCTTTAAAAATGGTGCACATCAGAAAACAACTCATCTAAAAAAAAGAAAGAAAATTAACTCGAGTATGGTAAATTGGATTGATTCCCACTGGGAAAAATTAATGGAGTTCACGGGTTTGACCTTTGGGTCAGGAAGATCCGCTGGAGAAGGGAATGGCAACCCACTCCAGCATTCTTTCCTGGAGAATCCCATGGAATCAGGAGCCTGGCGGGCTAAAGTCCTTGGGGTCGCAGAGAGACACAACTGAATCGACTTAGCCTGTATGCACAGGCACGTCCTTTAGTAAGAAGGAGGACGCGGAAGGATGAAGCTGCTATTTCTTTTCCAGATGTTGAATTGAAAGCATCAGGTAGATTTCATTAGAAATGAACTAGATTATATTCACTATCACCAGATTCAGAAATAATTGCATTAAAAAATGTATCTCTTCTGTTATTTCAAAGTTTGACTTTTATGACTATTAGATACTTATCGATGTGATCTGAAAGATCCGCTGGAGAAGGGATAGGCTACTAACTCCGGCATCCTTGGGTTTGCCTGGTGGCTCAGCTGGTAAAGAATCCGCCTGCAATGTGGGAGACCTGGGTTCCATCCCTGGGTGGGGAGGATTCCCTGGAGAAGGGCAAGGCTGCCCACTCCAGTATTCTGGCCTGGAGAATTCCATGGACGGCAACGCCCATGGGGTTGCAAAGAGTCGGACACGACTGAGCGACTTTCACTTGAGCTGAAGACGCCAAAAGGAGAATGGGTATACAACAAGGCCCTGGTATAGAACACGGGGAAGTATATGTAACACCCTATGACAAATCATCTTTGAAAAGAATACGTATATATGAACTGACTCACTTTGCCATAAAGTAAGCCTGGTGTGCTGCAGCCCGAACTGAACGTAAAAACACGCCAGGCACATTCACAGACAGAAAGTCAAGCAGTGGTCACCAGGGGCTGAGGGTGGAGAGGAATGATGACGGATTGTCCAGTGGATACCAAGCTTCAGCTCGAGAAGATGCAAAGGTTCTTGAGATGGATGAGGGTGATGATTTTGCCGTGCGAACATACTAAATGTTACTGAACTGTGTGCTTAAAAAAAAAAAGTGCTTACAAGGGTAAACTGTATGTTGCATTTTACCACAATACAAATGTTTTCAAGGCCTTCCCTGGAGGTCTGGTGGTTAAGACTCTGCAGTTCAAATGCAGGGAGTCGGGCTGAGGGTCAGATCCCTGCTTGGGGAACAGGATCCTATATGCTTGGCAGTGCAGCCAAACAAACAAACAAAAACCACTTTCAGTTATAAAATGGATACATGTGTGCATGCTCTGTCGCTCAGTCATGTCTGACTCTTTGCGAACCCATGGACTGTAGCCCCCCAGGCTCCTCTGTCCATGGGATTCTCCAGGCAAGAACACTGGAGTGGGTTCCCATCGCCTCCTCCAGGGGATCTTCCCCACCCAGGGATCGAACCCACATCTCCTGCCTTGGCAAGTGGATTCTTTTACCACTGAGCTATCAGGGAAGCTAAAACTGACTCGTGCCCTTGATTAAAAAAAGAAAGAAAGAATGAAAGAAAAATAAAATGCATACACTGGGGGAAAATTTTTTCCAAACTTTTGAGGGCAAAAATCAAACCATAGCCGGCTCCGTGAGAATTTCCAGCGTTCACCAGTGCATGCTATGCTATTTCATGCTTTGATCGTGTCCGAGTCTGTGAGACCCCATGGACTGCGGCCCTCAAGGCTCCTCTGTCCATGGGATTCTCCAGGCGAGAATACTATAGTAGGTTGCCATGCCCTCCTCCAGTTTGGCCTATGTATACAAAGGCATAAAACGGAGATTCCTATTTTGATCTCAAGATGCTTCATCACAGCCCCAAACATGTACGGCTTGTAGCCTGGGGAAAGGTTTATTAGCCTCCTGTAAAATCTCTCTCACTTGGCCCGAGTAGAGGCCATGAAGACCCCCACCCAGAAAAACCGTCCGTTGCTACAAAAGCCAGGAATGTCCAGAAGCAGTCCTGGCTGGCCTGCAAAGCTGTGTGTCTGGACCTGGAGGGCCCCGAGGGATTGCTCGCAGAGGTGGCTGCCCGGGAGGACCTTGGCTGTCCACCAAGGACGGCCAGAGACAGAGCCCACCGCGTCCCTCCCGGGAGTCGGCAAGAAAGAACCGCAGGCGCAGAAAAGGCCAGCTCCATAGCACAGAGGACAGGGCAGTGATTCGGGCGATGCTGCTGTTTCTCCTGACCACGGAAGCCAGCGAGGGAAACGGGCAGGAGACGGGGGAAGAAAAAAGGCACAAGCCTCCTTCGAAAAACCAGGCGGAAGAGAAAAGACCCAGTTGTGGCTGTGAAGTCACTCGCTCATGTCCGACTCTTTGCGACCCCACGGACCGCAGCGCGCCAGGCCTCCCTGTCCATCACCAACTCCCAGAGTCCACCCACACCCATGTCCATCGAGTCGGTGATGCCATCCAGCCATCTCACCCTCTGTCGGCCCCTTCCCCTCCCGCCCTCAATCTTTCCCAGCACCAGGGTCTTTTCCAATGAGTCAGTTCTTCACATCAGGTGGCCAAAGGATTGGAGCTTCAGCATCCGTCCTTCCAATGAACACCCAGGACTGATTTCCTTTAGGGTGGACTGGTCGGATCTCCTTGCAGTCCAAGGGACTCTCAAGAGTCTTCGCCAACTCCACAGTTCAAAACCATCAGTTCTTCAGTGCTCAGCTTTCTTTATGGTCCAACTCTCACATCTGTACACGACTACTGGAAAGACCCCGTGGGTGTACACAGAAGACTCTCGAAGCGCAAATGTTCAATGTGACGCATGGAAATCTCATTAGTCTAAACATTTCAGTGACTTTGATGCCGTCTCCGAGCCAGCAAAGCCGTCGCCGACTGCCAGCCAATTTGCCAGGATAAATAAAGCCTGCTGGATCCCTCCGGCCTCGGAGAACCAGTTTTCTGCTCAGGGTGGTGCCTAGGAAAGCTTGGGCTTTGACCAAAAGCTCACTGGAGCCACATGTCTATAGAATGAATCATGCCGAGGCCAGAATCTCGATAAACCCACCGGCAGAGCAAGGAACGGGGTGAATTATGTGCGAGGGCCGCAGCAGTGAAGTCTGTTGGGTTTGTATTTTCTTTTTCACTGGCTGTCACCAAGGGAGCCCAGAAGGAAGGGTGAGGCACAACTGCCAACGCTGCCGTCAGTTACGGGAAACCCTCCATTATCATTTTGTTTGGTTTTGTTTAGCTCTGAGAGTAAAGTGGTGCAGAAATAGCAAAGGTCATATGCACCAGGGAAGCAGAAACATTTAAACCAAGGTCCTTGGACACGGCACGGGGAGATTAAATGCAGGATAAAAGGAATTCTGCAATTAAAGGGCTACCCAGAGGGGGCTTGGCTAGGGGTCCAGTGGTTAAGACTGCCTTCCAACGTGAGGGATGTAGGTTTGATCCCTTGTGAGGAAGCTAAGATCTGATATACCTCCAAGGCAAAAAAAAAAAAAACAAGACATGAAACAGGAGCAATGTGTGTGTGCAGGCTCAGGCGTGTCTGACTCTCTGTGACCCCGTGGACTGTAGCCCACCAGGCTCCTCTGAACGTGGGATTCTCCAGGCAAGAATACTGGAGTGGGTTGCCATTACCTCCTCCAGGGGGTCTTCCCGACCCAGGGATCAAACCCAGGTCTCCTGCATTAGCAGGAGATTCATTACCAATGAGCCACGTGGGAAGCCCCAAACAGAAAGAATATTGTAATAAATTCAAGAAAGACTTCAAAAAGCAATTCACATTAAAAGGGAAAAAAGGAATACACTGGCATTATTCAGACAAAAACTTGCATCAACATCATACCTATCAAGACTGCTAATATCTTGAGGCTTCCCAGGTAACTGATACAGAGAGAACGGGAAGGAGAAGGTAACTTGTGAGTGGTGCGTACGCAGGAAGGAAGGGGGGCAAGTTGCATTTGGGGTCGGGGAACTTAGTAAGGTGTCGGGGCAAAGTGACTTTTGGGAGCTGGGGGCTTCTCACTGAAGTAGTCGGTCATCTGCAGAAGGCAGAGAGGGGGTCAGAGGAGACAGTGTGGTCACGGAGAGGCAGGGGATTAGGGGAGAAGCAAGTGGACCCGGACGACTTGCAGAAGTGAGACTGGGGGAAAGCCAGGAGGAGCCCTACCAAAGCAGACGCAGGTCAATGACCCTTTCACCCGGTGGTGCTGTGATTCAGTCGCTCGGCCGTGTCCGACTCTTTGCGACCCCCGTGGAGCGTAGCACGCCCGGCTTCCGTGTCCATCACCATCTCCCGGAGCTTGCTCAAACTCGTGTCCATCAAGTCGGTGATGCGTGATGATAACTTTTGGGTGTGTTTCTCTGACCTGGGGATCAAGTCCCCGAAGAGCCGCTTTTCAAGGCTGGAAGAATGTCCTGATTCGTTCTAGCATCATCTTTGAAAAGAAGAACCACAGAAAGGAATAACAGTAGCAACTCTTTCACAGGGTCTGTGTGGAGTGGGTAACAAACAGACAAATATGGCTTGTAAGACACTCAGCCCCACGACTGTCTGACAACTCGCTTCTCAGGAGATAATGAAACACAGCAACACTTCAAGGTGTAGCGTCGACTAAGGACCCAAAGAATTAACGATCTCTATTAATAGAAGTTGACAGACTCGAGCTTTATAAACCTTCTCTGGTTGCTTTCTAAACTCACTGCATATTTGGGGGAGAATGAATAGATGTCTATGTTTGCCTGACTTCCTTTGCTGTCCATGTAAACTGTCACGACATTGTTTATCAGTCATATTTTTGTTGTTCAGTCGCGCAATCATGTCCGACTCCTCGTGACCCCATGGACCGCAGCACGCCAGGCCTCCCTGTCCATCACCAACTCCCAGAGTCCGCCCAAACCCATGTCCATCAGGTCGGTGATGCCACCCAACCATCTCATCCTCTGTCGTCCCCTTCTCCTCCCGCCTTCAATCTTTCCCAGCATCAGGCTCTTTTCCAATGCATTGATGCTTCGCATCAGGTGGCCAAAGGATTGGAGTTTCAGCTTCAGCATCGGTCCTTCCAAGGAATATTCAGGGCTGATTTCCTTTAGGATTCAGTCGGCCACACCCACATACAAAAGAGCAAGTTTAACAAAATAAACACAGTGCCTCCTGGTTATTCACCGATCTCCTGTTGGCAGTTTCGTCTACGTGCTGAAGTGGATTCGCAATCCCCAAATCAACACGCCTGGTGCTTTTGGCGTCATCGGTGGGGACTCTGAAACCAGCTGAACAAAAACCAGGGAGTCTTCCTGACCCACACATTTCCAGCTGATGCAGAACAGGGCAGTGTTCTGCCTCCTGGTTTTGGGTCTTAGATGGCAAACTATCCTTTTCATGGGTTTCATGTTTTTCTCATCATGGTAGCTTTCTGTTTGAGATTTGGCTGGCTAAGACAGCCCCGCACTTAACTTCAGAAGAGCCGGCTGCTGTTTCTAAGTACAAAAAGGCTGCCGTGTGCCCAGCGGAGAAAATTCACCCATTGGATGAGCTTGGCTCGGGCTCGAGAGGCTGTCCATCATTGTGCGGACTTCCAAGGTGGTGCTGGTGATAAAGAACCCGCCTGCCGATGCAGGAGACTTGGGAGACTCGGAACGTCCCTGGGTCGGGAAGATCCCCTGGAGGAGGGCATGGCGACCCACTCCAGTGTTTTTGCCTGGAGAATTCCACAGACAGAGCAGCCTGGAGGGATACAGTCCACGGGGGTCACAAAGGAACACGGCTGAAGTGACTCAGCGCACACACACACACACACACACACACACACACTCATTACCACACTTGCCCATAAAGGCAACGTAGAGGAATCAATCACATCTAGTGAAAGGATCCCACTGGAGTGACAAAGTAAATTGCTGCATCCCCGGAATTTATTTAAAACAGCACTCATTCCACACACACACAAAAACTCATTCGATGACAGTGTGTTAGAGTGGATGGGATGGATGTAAAAATTTGCATTCCATCAAAAGTCTCCGAGAAACACACATGGACCACTTCTTATCACCAGCATTTCAGAATCGTGTCTGACAGACGGCATGTGTGAATCACATCCTTCTTTTTTTTTTCTCAAAGACGATAAGGAGAAACTCAGCTAACACAAGGTGAAGACAAGCCAGAAGGGTCTGGGAAGAGAAAGGTAAAAATGTGCACGTGTCCTCATTGTGGGCAGTACATTTAGAGAGCGCCTGGTGATGAATTTCACATGCTTGGTTTGTTGCAAGGGGCATGTCTGCACGTTGGGTCGACAAGCATGAACGTTGAACGTCATGCGTGGGGGTTTATAGGTGGTGTCTGCAATGCCTTGAGACGGGTGGATTGTTCTTGCCGTTGTTTAGTCGCTCAGTCGTGTCCGACTCTTTGCGACCTCATGGACTGCACACACACAGGATCTGCAGGATGCAGCTGGACAGAAGCTGAGAGGCAGGCCGAATCTCAGGACGAGTGTCTCAGGGAAAGAGAGAAGGCAAAGAATTATTCAGTTGATCAGTCATGTCCGACTCTTTACAGCCCCATGGACCACAGCATGCCAGGCCTCCCTGTCCTTCACCGTCTCCCAGAGCTTGCTCAAACTCATGTCCATCATGTGGGTGATGCCACCCAACCATCTCATCCTCTGTCACCCCCTTCTCCTCCTGCCTTCAATCTTTCCCAGCCTCAGGGTCTTTTCCAGTGAGTCAGGTCTTTGCATCAAGTGGTCAAAGTGTTGAAGCTTCAGCTTCAGCATTAGTCCTTCCAATAAATATTCAGGACTGATTTCCTTTAGGATGGACTGGTTGGATATCCTTGCAGTCCAAGGGACTCTCAAGAGTCTTCTCTAGCACCACTGTTTGAAAGCATCAATTCTTGGGTGCACAGCCTTCTTGATGGTCCAACTCTCACATACATATGTGATCACTAAAAAAAAAATGCCATAGTTTTGAATGCATGGACTTTTGTTGGCAAAGTGATGTCTCCACTTTCTAATACACTGTCTAGGTTCATCATAGCTTTCCTTCCAAGGAGCAAGCGTCTTTTAATTTCATGGCTGCAGTCACCATCTGCAGCAATTTTGGAGCCCAGGAAAATAAGGTTTCTCACTGTTTCCATTGTTTCCCCATCTATTTGCCATGAGGTGGTGGGACTGGATGCCATGGTTTTTTTTTTTTCAACGTTGAGTTTCAAGCCAACTTTTTCACTCTCCTCTTTCACATTCATCAAGAGGCTCTTTAGTTCCTCTTTGCTTTCTGCCATAAGGGTTGTGTCATCTGCATATCTGAGGTTATTGACATTTCTGTCATGATGTAGGTAGATAGATGATGACATAGACAGATGACATAGATAGGTAAACACAGAGATAGATGGCAGATAAATAGGGGAATAATAGATAGGTGATAGATGATAGACAGATGACATTGATAGGTTAACACACAGATAGATGATAAATAGGTGAATAATAGATAGATAGATGATAGATAGATGAAATTAATCAGTAAACACAGAGATAGATGGCAGATAAATAGGTGAATATAGATGGATGATATAGCCAGAGAGACATAGATAGATGAGAATGTAGTGAGACAGACAGATGTGATCTCCAAGTCAGGGTTTCTCAGCCTCCGCACTACTGACATCTGGGTGCCGGACGACTCTCTGAAGTGGGGAGTCCCGCGTGTTGTGGGGTGTGGACCAGTGTTCCAGGTCTTGCCCCCTCCCCTCCCATCCGGCCGGGAGCCCCTTCCCACAGCGGTGACAACCAAGAGCGTCCACAGACGTCGCCAAAGGTCTCAGGGAGGGCATGGAGATGCCAGGGGATCACTCCTGCTTGACGGCTGCTCTCTGGGCCTGCAGCGGGCTCGTCGACGGCCGTGGACACTGTCGGCCTGAGCATCTCCCTTCTGTTTCTGAAAACGGCGACCTGAACTGGCTCAGCCCCGTGGGCAGAATGGGGCTTGTCAGAGTCCTCATGAGGGTTTCACACGCCGGCCGTCCTGAGGCCGATACGGGGTGAACTCTCGCCCCTCCCAAAAGTTTCCTGGGTCCCCTAATTTGATTCCGTGTGACCACGAATGGGACTCAGTGGTCAAGAATCCACCTGCCAATGCAGGAGACGCTGGTTCGATCCCTGGGTCAGGAGGATCCCCTGGAGAAAGGAAAGGCTACCCACTCCAGTGTTCTGGCCCGGAGAATTCCATGGACTGCATTGTCCATAGGGTCGCAAAGAGTCAGACCCGACTGAGTGACTTTCACTTACTCTTTCACAAACAAAGTCTACAATGTGGATGCACTGATAAATTCAGGGGCTCTGGCTGAGAAACACCCCTTCTTCATTATATCTCTACAAAGTTAGCTTAAGTCAAGAAGCATCCGTCGAGAATCCACCCAACAGGGAAAGACATCCTTTTTTTTCCCATTGGGTTACTCCGATGTTAGGTAAGCTGATAGAAGCCATTGGTCCTCAGAAAACTGGTGTGTTGTTTCTTTAAGAGCCCATGATCCCAGCAGGTCATAAGATCATTTTCAGCTCCTAACCATGTGGCCAATGCTTTTGCTATGCTTTTCTTTTTTTAATGCGAGAAAAAAATATACTCTCATATATACACTCAGGAGATAGATATTTGGGCTTCCCTGATAGCTCAGCTGATAAAGAATCCACCTGCAATGTGGGAGACATGGATTTGATCCCTGGGCCAGGAAGATCTCCTGGAGAAGGGATAGGCTACCCACTCCAGGATTCTTGGGCTTTGCTTTGTAAGACCCAGAATTCGGGCCTTTGTTCCAAGGAGGAAAAACCGCGCGACCCAATAAACGAGCCCAAGAATCTCAGATGGGTTAGAGATTCAGCTGCATCTGAGACCACCCCCCGAAGCGTGAACACCAGACCTGAAGGCGACCACGTCAAAAACGCAGCACGCTCTTCTGTTCGGGGAAACGTCTCTACATGGCCCTGAAAAAATAAGCACTGTTCCCTGAGAAAGCATTGCTTCTAATGTTACAGACACACAGTGTATCTGATTTAATGAAACGGAAGCAAAGTAGCTCTCAGTGTCAAAAGGAATCGTGTAAAACAAGAAAGGTGTGCAAAGGTTTTAGGTTCTTGGTGCGTGTCCCAAGGAAGTTTGGCTTCCTCTGGGTTATATTTAGTCTGCGACTTGTAATTAAAATATCATCTTGCCTGCAGAGTTTCCACCTGAACGGGTTCCTCGGGAATCTAATATATTCCCAGCATTGGGACTAGACCACGGACCATCCTGTCGGCTGTCGCCAGGTTAATCTCACGAATAGCATCCTTTGGATCGCCTTCAAGCGGGGATAAACCCTTAATCACCACCCACAGTCAGCAGGAACACCACCTCAACGGAACCCAACCATTAACCCACACCCACCGCGGTGGGGTCGAAACCATCTTTGAAGCATCTTCTGTTTCCTCCCAAACAAAGCTGACCCCAGCAAGGACTGTTGTGGTTTAATCGCTCAGTCCTTTCTGACTCTTCTGCGACCCCATGGACGGTAGCCCCACCAGGCTCCTCTGTCCATGAGGATTCTCCCGGCAAGAACACTGGGCTGGGTTGCCATGCCCTCCTCCAGGGGGGTCTTCCCAACCCAGGGGTTGAACCTGCAATCTCCTGCATCTCCTGAAATGGCAGGCAAGTTCTGAGCCACTAGGGACGCCCCCAGCAAAGATTGCCCCCAACAATAAAACAGAAAAGGGCTCTGAAAACCATGAGATTTGAGCTTCTCACTTTTATTTTCTCCCAGATGAGTTTTCACCACTGTCTTTCATCACAGTGCCTGGGTTGAGGGGAGTTGGGCGTGGGGAAGTTGCCTGTGACTTTACCACCCTTTTTCCCACCCCAACACTACTCTCTGTGAAATCCAATTTATTACACCATATGCCTGGTATTTCTTGAGGACTCTTCTGGGGGCAGCGTATGTAACTGGTGTGTTGGACAAGCATGGTTCACGGGGGTGAAAGCAGAAAGCAATTCCGTTTTGTCTCCTAGCATTCCTTTCTGGTCTTCCCAGGTGGCCCAGGGGTGAAGAATCTGCCTGATTATGCAGACGTTCGATCCCCGGGTCGGGAAGATCCCTTGGAAGAGGGCATGGAGACCCACTCCAGGATTCTTTTTGGAGAATCCCATGGACAGAGGAGCCTGGCCGGGCTACGGTCCACGCGGTCGCAGAGAGTCCGACGCGACGTACACTGTACAACAATCCTCCCTTTCAAATAAATTTGGAGGGTGAGAAGGCTTTTCTTTTGGAGACATCTGGAGGAAATCACAGGAGGTCTCCTGACTTTTTCTTTTTTCCCCTTTTCTCCTCTTCCTCATCCTAACTCCTTCTACAGTGGAATCATGTCTTCACAAAGTCTCGAAACTAAAGACACAGTCTTGCCACACGCCAGGCTGTACGCCCGCTTCCGCATACTCACACCCACACACACACACACACACACACACACGCACGCACGTGGCCGTTCTCATCTGCAAACAGACAGACTGCCTGAGACAGCCAAAATCAAGCCGCTTTAGACGTGATTTGTACTCCAACTTACTTGCCCGCGGGATCAAGGGATTTGAGCTGGCTTACGATGAAATCACAGCCCCGCCTGGTCGCTCAACTAAAGGCAAGGCAATACCCGGCAGGTGTGCGACCTGAGACTCCCCGCCAGCTTCCCAGGCGCCTGGAGGAATTTGCATCTCAGTCTTTTAAAACCTCTTAAACGCACACGTCTGAAAGCCTTGCGATTCCTCCCATGTCCTTGGGGGCTCTGAAGGGCTGCTTTTTTTTTTTTTTCTTGATGGAATCGTCTCTTCTCCATCATGCCGTGTACAAACACAGCCTTAAAACCAATCTGTATGTTTACAAGTGTTCGATCTGTCTTTTTTAAATGCTCATTTTGCTTTTTAGCTTTTGATTTTGTATTGAAGTATGTACGAAACGCCACTTTGCGGGCGGCTCTAGTAAAGAACCTGCCTACCAGCACAGGAGGCGTAAGAGACGTGGGTTCGATCCCTGGGTCGGGAAGATCCCCTGGAGAAGGGAATGGCCCTCCACTCCAGTATTCTTGCCTGGAGGGTCCCGTGGACTGAGGAGCCTGCATGGGCTACAGTCCAAGGGGTTGTGAACAGTCAGACACAACCACAGTGAGTTAGCACACACATGCCACACACAGCCGATTGGCAATGCTGAGATAGTTTCAGGCGTATGGTGAAGGGACTCAGCCAGGCTTATGAAACCCTCCCCAGCAACGCAAGCCCACTCTGTCCACAAACCTCACACAGCTCTCCCCAACAGGTAGTAACAAATGCCAGTCTCTGCGGGAAACAGAAGGCCCGATCAGCCTTCCGCGTCACAAAAACTGTCAGTGAGCCCATGCCTAAGAATTTCCTCCCTTGGCAATGTTAGGTGCCGGGGAGAAACCCCAGCTTAAGCACTTTCCCGGTAAAAGGGCTCTCAACTGCTACAGTTATGTCCGTGTTTAAGCATCACTGCCTCGATGGGCATGAGTTTGGGTGGACTCCGGGAGTTGGTGATGGACAGGGAGGCCTGGAGTTGCAAATCAACTATATTTCAATACAAATAAATACAGTTCAGTCGCTCAGTCGTGTCCGACTCCTTGCGACCCCACGGTCTGCAGCACGCCAGGCCTCCCTGTCCATCACCGACTCCCGGAGCTTGCTCAAAGGCATGCCCATCGAGTCGGTGATGCCATCCAACCATCTCATCCTCTGTCGTCCCCTTCTGCTCCCGCCCTCAATCTTTCCCAGCATCAGGGTCTTTTCAGATGAGTCAGTTCTATATATAAACTATATATGAGCCCATATATAGTTTATATATATGTGAAATTCATACATGTAAATAATTTTTTAGAATCTTTCGTCATGTAGGTCCTTGCAAGATACATAGTATGGTTCCCTGTTGTGTAGAGTATCTCCTTGCTGTTTGTCTATTTTGTGTGTGTTTCTGTTAACCCCACAGTCCTTTATCCTCCCCTCCTTCCCTTTTCAGGACCACAACTCCACTCTCTGCGTCTGTGAGCCTGTTTCTGTTTTGTAAACGAGCTCATTTGCGTCATTCTTTCTCACACTCCACACACAGGCGATATCATCCGATGTTTGCCTTTCTTTTCCTCTCTTCCTTCACTCAGTAGGACCACGTCTGTCGATGATCAGAGTCACCTCTCTCCAACTGGAGCGCATGTTTAGGGTAGACACGTCTAGGTTAATCGGCTCCTACCCTCAGATGCTGCACAGACGTCACCCCGTTGAAAGAAGGAGAGAGAAACGGAACAGGACTCAGAGGTCAGGAATCTTGCCATCAGTCGCCCAGACGTCTTTGAGCAACGTGGCTGCTTTCCTGGCACCCCGACCTGGAAACCTAGCGTGAGATTATCAGAGTAAAGAGCAGACGAGAGACCCGGCCCGTCTGGCAGCAAGACCACAGACTCTGCAAGGACTCAGCCTGAAGGATGATGCAAAGCGTGTTTTTTTATTTAATCGCAAATGTTCACAGAACTGCTTTCAACTTCGGCTAAAGAGAGACCACGCAGCAAGCAGGCTTTTCAGCAAAGAAGAAAAGAGCTCCTTTGTGGTACATGAGGTTCTGTCCAAATGCTGGGCGTCTTTTTCAGAATAAACAAACATCAAAGGACCTTTTCCTAATGCCAAGGAAAAGCGCTATGGAGAGGCGACATTTCACAGCCTGGGTCTGCGATTTAAAATATAAAATAATGCTAACCATTAAGGAGAAAGAAAAAGAAGACCGTGTCGGGCCTGCCATTTGGAATCACTCATATGTGTGTGTGTAAGCATGCTAAAAAATGAGGATCTTACTAGGAAGAAAACAAGAACGAATGTGCAGGAAGAAAAGCATTGACTCTTAAGGTTAACTGCTTAGATTCCTCCGTGATGTGTTGTTGAGTTTAGGAGCTAAGTCAAGTCCAAGTCTTTGTGATCCCATGCAGTCCTCTGTCCAAGGGATTCTCCAGGCAAGAAAATTGCAGTGGGTTGCATTTCCTCCTCCAGGGGATCTTTCTGACCCAGGGATCGTACCCAGGTCTCCCGCATTGCAGGTGGATTCTTTAGCATCTGACCCATCAGGGAAGCCCAGATTCCGCCATAGTCATGTACTTTTCCGGGAACCCCTGGGTATTTTATGAGAATCCAGGGGGATATGCTAAAGTCCATCCTAAGGGAAATCAGTCCTGGGTGTTCATTGGAAGGACTGATGCTGAAGCTGAAACTCCAGTCCTTTGGCCACCTGATGCAAAGAGCTGACTCACTGGAAAAGACCCTGATGCTGGGAAAGATTGAAGGCGGGAGGAGAAGGGGGTGACAGAGGATGAGAGGGCTGGATGGCATCACCGACTGGATGGACCTGAGTTTGAGCAAATTCCGTGAGTTGGTGATGGGCAGGGAGGCCCGACGTGCTGCAGTCCACGGGGTCGCAAAGAATTGGACACAGCTGCGCGACTCAGACACAAAGTTGGTTTACAAGCTGTGTTCCTGTCCAGCATACAGGACCTCATTCTCGGGCACACGGGTGCCCGGCGGGGACCCACTCTGCGTCCAGCGAGGCTCTCTGGCTTGGAGTTCTCTGCCCCCGTGGTGGTTGGGACGCCGGCTTCAGCACCCCACAGCACCTCTGAGCTGCTTCTGCCCGCGGCTTTGAGGCGGAGCAGGGTGCCCACTAGACCCAAAGTGAGAGATACCGCCAACGCCCTGCTGAGGTGTCCTGGTCCCATGAGAGCTCAGGAGACCCAGGAAAGAAAACTTGAGTCCATATTATTTTTTTTAAATTTTATTCATTTTATTTTCGCTTGCACTGCGTCTTCACTGCCGCCCATGGGTTGTAGCGAGCGGCGGGCGACTCTCCGGAGGCAGTGGGCGGGCTTCTCGCTGCAGCGGCTTCTGTTGCAGTTCCCAGGTTCTAGGATACACGGGCTCAGTAGCTGTGATGCGTGGCTTTGTTGCCCTGCGGTGGCGTGTGGGATCTTCCCGGACTAGGGATCGGACCCACGTCCCCTGCATTGGTAGACATGCGGATTCTTACCCATTGGACCCCAAGGCGAGCCCATCTGCAAAGATGCTGAGGCAAGTCTGCATGGACAAGTCTATCTCGAAGGAAGCCCGATGTCTCTATACACAATGGAATATTACTCAGCTCTTAAAAAAGATGCATTTGAATCAGTTCTAATGAGGCGGATGAAACTAGAGCCCATTATACAGAGTGAAGAAGCAAGTCAGAAAGAAAAACACCAATACAGTATACTAACACATATATGTGGAATTTAGAAAGATGGTAACGACGACCCTATATGCGAGACCGCAAAAGAGACAGAGATGTAAAGAACAGATGCTTGGACTCTGGGAGAAGGCGAGGGTGGGATGATTTGAGAGAATAGCATTGAAGCATGTATATTATCATATGTGAAAGAGATCTCCAGTCCAGGTTCAATGCTTGAGACAGGATGCTCAGGGCTGGTGCACTGGGATGACCCTGAGGGATGGGATGAGGAGGAAGGTGGGAGGGGGTTTCAGGATGGGGGACACATGTACACCCACCCATGGCTGATTCATGTCAGTGTATGGCAAAACCCCCCACAATATTGTAAAGTCATTAGCCTCCAATTAAAATTTTTAAAAATGTAAATAAATATCCTTTGACTTACGGAAAAGAGAAAAGAAAGCACAGTGTCTCATCTCCATGCACGTTTGGGGGAACCAAGTCACGTTTTTCGCGTAAACCACAGGCTTCTTGGCTAGACTGAGGCACAGAAGGTCTGCTTTCCATAATGGGTTGTCAAGGAAATTGAGACGGCCCCTCGTCTGAAACAGCCATTGAAGTAAAGTAAGATCAGAGTCAGGATCTTGGGAAAGATTTTTCAACACACGTGTCCGCTCATCGAGTTTGACTTTGCCATTTGGGACCTTAACAGGAACGGCCTCCTGGGGACTGTTTAAAGAGTTTGTTAATTGGAAAAAAAAAAGCACACGGTCAGAGCTGCAAGTCAAGTTTTATTTGGGGGCAAAATGAAGACTGCAGCCCAGGAGAGAGCACCTCAGACAGCTCTGAGAGTCTCCTCCAAAGACGGGTGTTGCGTCCAACTCTTTGTGACCCCATGGACTGTAGCCCGCCAGGCCCCTCTGTCCATGGGATTCTCCAGGCAAGAAGACTGGAGTGAGTTGTCATTGCCACCTCCAGGGGGTCTTCCCGACCCAGGGATCAAACCGGTGTCTCCTGCATCGGCAGGTGGATTCTTTACCACGGACCCACCTGGGAAGTCCAAAGTGGCAGTGGGGAAGGTCAATATACATGTGATTTCGGTGCAGCCATGAGTTCACACCAGCAAGCAACAAATCTTTCCAAAGAGTTCCTCCCGTCTCCAGAAGCCTTTACTAGTCATCACCAGGAAGGATGTTCGGGCTTTTCTGGATATTAGGCGATACAAGCATTGGGCCCGTGAAGTGGGCTCCTGAGAACACCTAACCATCCGAAGACCCGTCCTGCCAGTTTTTAACCCAGAGCACAGATGCCTCTCACAGATGTCTGCTCTCCACCCAGAACGCCCGTCAGGGGGTGTTGAAGGTCAGCGGCTGCAGCAGCAGCTGATTTCATCCTTGTAGAGGTGGACAGCAGGTGCCCCCAGCAAGGGACAGGGTGTAGTGGACAGTCTAACAGAGGCAGACAAAATCCTAGGCTCCTAAGTGGACGTGACAAGGCTTGAAGGAACATGCGGGCTTCTGCCGGCACTGTGTAAAATTGACAGTGGAAACACTAACCTAGTTAAAAATCATCCTCTCTTCTACAGGGACTATTCTCCCCCTTCTTTCCATCTCAGTCCACACTGTCTCTTCTCAAACGAGCCCTTGCTTGTTCACTGACCTCTTGGAAAGACCAGAGGGAAGGATTTCAGAATTGGTCTCCCACAAGTGATGCTTGCTTGACCTTCTGCTCTGGGTTGTTTTTTTTTTTTTTTCTTTAACTTATCTGGTTCCAAAGTCTGATGACAGATGTCTGAAACACTGAATTTATTTTTATTTGCCCGCATTACACATTTGGCAGAACACAGCCCTCTGAGCTCCGAGACAAGAAATGAGGCAGATTTCATCTTCTGAGCGGCCTTGAAGCCAAACGTCAGCTTGCAGCACTTCATGTTGCGTGTTTCACTATAATTCTGCTGTTCAGTGGCTCAGTCGTGTCTGACTCTTTGCGACCCCATGGACTGCAGCATGTAGGGCCTCCCTGTCCATCACCAAGTCCCGGAGCTTGCTCAAACTCATGTCCATCAAGTAGGTGATGGCATCCAACCATCTCATCCTCTGTCTTCCCCTTCTCCTGCCTTCAGTCTTTCCCAGCATCAGGGTCTTTTCAAATCAGTTGTCTCTTCACATCAGTGGCCAAAGCATTGAAGCTTCAGCTTCAGCATCAGTCTTTCCGGTGAATATTCAGGACTGATTTCCTTTAGGACGGTCTGGTTTGATGTCCTTGCAGTCCAAGGGACTCTCAAGAGTCTTCTTCAGCACCACAGTTTGAAAGTAACAAATTTCACTATAGTACACTTGCTTAATAGGAAAAGATGTTTAATATAAATATTTTTAAAGAGCATGGTCAGCCTATGTCCTGGATCTTGACAATAAGCCTGGGGTCACATGGTACTGAGAAATGGAATATTTGGATGAAAATGGGGGGAAATTTCTCTTTTCAAAAGCTAAGGAATTCTCTACTTGACAATCCCTGTTGAGGGGTAGAAATAGCCTCTTCAGACATAATAATACCGAAACAGTATTACACATGATCAGAAGCCCTCCAGTTAATTCCATCTCCTTTTTTAACCTCTGTTTGTCGCATTTTTTAAAATTTATTTTTATTGGAGTATGCTTGCTTTACGATATTCATTCGTTTTTGCTGTACAGAAAAGTGAATCAGCTATATGTTTATATATATCCCCTAATTTTTTTGGATGTACATCTTTATTTGTGTCTTGAGAAATGGAATGAAAGTGGAAGTGAAAGTTGTTCGGTCGTGTCCAGGTCTCATCTACCCCGTGAACTGTACAGTTCAGGGGGTTCTCCAGGCCAGAATACTGGGGTGGGTAGCCACTTCTCCAGGGGATCTTCCTGACCCAGGAATCGTGCCAGAGTCTCCTGCACGGCAGGCGGATTCTTTACTAATGGAGCCATCGGGGAAGCCCAAGAAATGGAATATTTCCTGCCACCTCGGTAAACGAAGGACGTTAGAGTCATCAGCAACTATAGGCACTGCAGATGGTGCTC
The DNA here is from genome assembly GCA_020226075.1 of Hydropotes inermis. Taxonomy (NCBI): domain Eukaryota; kingdom Metazoa; phylum Chordata; class Mammalia; order Artiodactyla; family Cervidae; genus Hydropotes; species Hydropotes inermis. Next base: position 132,245,098 of record CM035303.1, read on the forward strand.
TGGTGAGCCTTGAGGGAACTCAGGAAGGCAAGGACACCCGCCATCTAGCAGCCATCAGACTGCAGCCAGCTCCCCATGGAGACCCCTGAGGACGCTCAGGATGTGGACACATAGATAGGATGCTGGCCCCAGATAGCTGAGATGAATATGGAAGGAATGATTTCAGAGACTCCAGATTCTTGCATCTTCCGGAGACACAGGAAGGCATTAAATTCCTTAACTTGGGATATCTGGTTTTCTTTAATTCACAGGAACGTTTTGCCATTCAGATCACCTGCCCTTTGATGCAAAACTTCTGTGTAACCTGTTGCCCCCGCCCCCCATCCCATTGCTTTCTCAAACCAGCCTCTCAGAGCTGTCTGAAACCCGTCTCCTGGGCTGCGCTCTGCATTTTGCCCCAAATCAAACTTAACTCACAGCTCTCACGTTGTGCAACTTTTTTTTTCAACAGTGAAAATAAAATATAGTAGAACAAGACGAGAAAGAATTATTGCAGAAACGCACTCTCGCTTTTGTGATGAGCGGGCAGTCCAGCATAACCTAGAGACGATGTACTAATAGTTTAATCGAGAGATGATGTATTAGCAGGATATGAAGTATGAACAATGGGCTCTGTCCAAAAATGCTGTTCCAGAAAGTGGTGAAACCAGTCCATCCTAAGGGAAATCAACCCTGAATGCTCATTGGAAGGACTGATGCTGAAGCTGAAGCTCCAATCCTTTGGCCACCTGATGCCAAGAGCTGACTCATTGGAAAAGACCCTGATGCTGGCAGGGATTGGGGGCAGGAGGAGAAGGGGATGACAGAGGGTGAGATGGCTGGATGGCATCACCAACTCGATGGGCATGAGTTTGGGCAAGCTCCAGGAGTTGGTGGAAGACAGGGAGGCCTGGCATGCTGCGGTCCATGAGGTCACAAAGAGCAATAAGAAGAAGAAAGTGGTGACGTGACCTAAACTGTTAAGGACCAGAACTTTTCCAAATTGTTTGCTTTCGTTCTTAACTATCCCTCTGGGTCAACCCAGTTAGAGAGTCCTACTTAGGTTTATTTAGCAAAGGAGTTTGAAGAGGAGGGTAGAAAAACCATTTGGCATTCCTCATGTTAAATTCGTTTTGACTGGAGCAGAGGTCATTTAAGAAATGCAAATCAAATCTGTAATAGGATATCAACATCACACCAGTCAGAATGGCCATCATCCAAAAAATCTACAAACAATAAATGCCGGAGAGGGTGTGGAGAAAAGGGAACCCTCCCACACTGTTATGTAGGAATGTAAAATTAGTGAATGTAATGTATGACGTGGTGACTTCATCCATGCCCAGAGCAGGAATGCCGTGAGATGGGATACAGATTCTGTCTTTAGAGCCTCCTGGAGAATCAAGGCTTTTGAGAAGGTCACCATCCTGACCCACCAGCTTGATGCCTTGAATAAGACTCCCAAACATCGAACATCACAAATGGATGATAAACGCAGACTAAGAATATAGCTAAAACTCAGGTTTGTGTGTGTGCGTGCTAAGCCGCTTCACTCATGTCCGACGCTTTGCGACCCCATGGACTGTAGCCCGCCAGGCTCCTCTGTCCGTGGGATTCTCCAGCCGAGAATACTGGAGTGGCTTGCCATTTCCTTCTCCAGGGGATCTTCCTGACCCAGGCATCGAACCTGTGTCTTCTGCTTGGCAGATGGATTCTTCACTGCTGAGGCATGCTAAGTCATGTTAAGTACATCTAAGTCTGATGATCTGACTCAGAGAAAAGTTCTTCTCCCTGCAAAGTTATATTTGTGCAAACAAACTCATGTTGTGGGGCTAGAAATGAGACACACAAGTTATATCTGCTTATCTTGGTTTAGGTATTTTATATGCAACGTTTTTCAGAAAAGGCTCTGTGCGGAGAAGAAACTTGCTACAAACAGACCCTTATTAATAATGTTTTTGAGTATTTGTCTCTTTCTGCTTTTACTTACTGGACTGAGTTGGAAGAGACGCGTCTACTTCAAATAGCTAGAACCTCAGAAGAGGACATTATTTGGACAAAGTGTCTCTGCAGACGTGATGCAGTGAAGGTCTGAGATGAGGTTCCTCCTGGACGGGGGGTGGCCCTAAAGCCACTGACAGGGTCCTTATAAGACACAGAAGAGGGGAGACAGGGACACAGAGGAGAAGCCACGTGGAGACAGAGGCGGGGACGGGACGGAGGCGGCCACCAGCCCAGGGATGGACTCCCGGAGCCCCCGGAAGCTGGACGAGGTGGGAAGGACCCTCCCCTGGAGACTCTGCAGGGAGCTCAGCCCTGGGACAGCCTGACCTCAGACGTCTGGCCTCCAGGACTGGGGGAGGATGAATCTCCACTGTTTGGATACACTTGGTCTGTGGTCATTTGAAGGCAGGATACAGACATAGAGAATAAATATAGAGAGAGCCAGAGAGAAGGGGAGGGATGAGATGAATTGGCCAATTGGGACTGACATATATACACTGTATGTGTATAGATGATACATTGTACGTGTATATACGTCCACTGTGCATAGCATATATGGGATCATGGTACATGGATACCATGTACAAAATAGGTAACTAATGAGAAGTTAGTGTATAGTCCAGGGAACTAAGTGCTCTTTGCTCACTTAAATGGGAAGGAAATTTAAAAAAAAAAACAACAATATACATGAAGGTTTCCCAGGTGGCCCTAGTGAGGAAGAAGCGGGTGTTAATTGCTCAGTCATGTCCCACTCTCTGCGACCCCATGGACTGTAGCCCGCCAGGCTCCTCTGTCCATGGGATTCTCCAGGCAAGGATACTGGAGTGGGTTGCTGTTTCCCTCCTCCAGGGGACCTTCCTGACCCAGCGATGGAAGTGAGGCCTCCTGCATGGCAGGCAGATTCTTTCCCATCCGAGCCGCCAGGGAAGCCCAGTGGTAAAAGAACCCGCCTGCCAGTGCCGGAGATGTAAGAGACGCGGCTTCAATCCTGAACCTGTTCTCGCCTGGAGAGTCCCATGGACAGAGGAGCCTGGCGGGCTGCAGTCCACGGGGTCGCAGAGAGTCGGACACGGCTGAGCTACTGAGCCCGCAGGCATACCTATAGGCATACGCGTGGCTGATTCACTTTGCTTTAGAGCAGGACCTAACACCGCATTGTAAACACAGCAACAATACTCAAAAAAAAAACACATTTTTTTTTTTTAAAGATTTTGCCAAACAGTGTTCAGAGTTTGTATGCCTACCAGCCTTCTGGCCAAGACTTGCATCATTTTTCCATCTCTCCCTGGAACACCCTCCGCCCCAACCTCTCCAGGTCTCAGCTGGCTCACGCCCGTCTCTCAGCTGTGCGTCCACAAAGCCGGGGCGTCGTGAATCTGGGATCTGAGGATGCCAGAGATATTCCGGAGTCTGCGAGACCCCCGATGACGTGACTTGGCTGGGTACCGGGCTTGACCTCGCTCCAAGAAGCAGCTGATACTCCAGCGGCAGGCATATGCTGATCTGAAAAGGTCTGAGCACTTCAGAGTCGCTCACCACGTATCCAGTGCTCTGAGGTGCTTTAAACCCTTAGGACCTGAGTTTTCATCATTTGTTTCAGTCCCTGGGTGGGGAACATCCCCTGGAAGAGGGCAAGGCAACTCACTCCAGTATTCTTGCCTGGAGAATCCCATGGACAGAGGAGCCTGGGTGGCTACAGTCCATAAGGTCATAAAAACTCAGACACGACTGAGGGTAAATGCATGTGGCACATCTCAGCATTGAGGTTAACCTGATGGACTCCAATACCAGAGTTATCCTTCTTGTACACATTTAGGTTGTTGTGTTATCGTTGCTTTGATGTTGACACCTTTTACACAGTGAGTTTGCTGAAATTCAACTCCATTGAGTTGATGATGTCATCCAACCTTCTCATCCTCTCTCACCTCTTTTTCCCTTTGGCCTTCATCTTTCCCAGCATCAGAATCTTTTACAGAGAGTCGGCTCTTCACATCACCTGACCAAAGTATTGGAGCTTCAGCATCAGTCCTTCCAATAAATATGCAGTTGTGATTTCCTTTAGGATGGACTGGTTTGATCTCGTTGCTGTCCAAGAGACTCTCAAGAGTCTTCTCCAGCAGACTTTGAAGGCATCAGTTTTTGGGGGCTCAGCCTTCTTTATAGTCCAACTCTCACATCCATACAGTATTAGTGGAAAAACCACAGCTTTGACTATACAGACCTTTGCCAGAAACGTGATGTCTCTGCTTTTTAATACACTGTCTAGGTTTGTCATAGCTTTTCTTCCAAGGAGCAAGCGTCTTTTAATTTCATAAAAGATTTGATTTAATAGACTTTTTTTAAAGGTCAGTGTCAAAAAATAAAAATACGAAAATACAAAACAGCACAAATAAGACAATGATGAATGTCTTGGTTGTCACTCAGGCATGAAATCTAGAAACAGACAAACATCAATAATAAAACAAGAGCAGGGAAATGGTGAGGCCGATGACCGGGGTGTTTATCAGGCATGTTCCAACCATGGATGGCGCTTTCCACGTGCCTCAGATGGTAAAGAATCTGCCTGCCAGTGTGGGAGATACGGGTTTGATCCCTGGGTCAGGAAGATCCCCTGGAGAAGGGAAACAGCAACCCACTCCGGCCTTCTTGCCTGGAGAATCCCGTGGATGGAGGAGCCTGGAGGGCTACAGTCCACGGGGTCCCAAAAGAGATGGACGTGACTTAGCTAGTGAAACAACAAACAGTGACAAACCACGTGGACGACTGGCTTTAATCCCGCTGTGAGCTCTGGAGAGGCTGTGGGAAACGCTCCAGAAGCCTCCCCACTGCGGGGTGAGGGAGGTGCCGTGTTGACCGCTGAGACGTGGGGGCTGCTTTGAAGGGACCCTCAGTCCCCAGACTACTGTGGCCTGCCTCCAGCATGTCCGTCTGGCTGCAGCCATCAGATAAAGACCCCAGAGAAACAGACACAAGACCCACGGCTGGAAACAGTTGGGTCAGCACATGCTAACTTATCAGGAGAGGAGAGATTATTCACTGCTCAGTAAGTCAAGAGCTTTTGATAAAAAGTGCAGGAATCACTGGCTTTCTATACAGAAAAAAGATGAAAACCATGTGGATACACACACACACACACACACACACACACACACACATTCATACACACACTCATACACGTTCAGATGGACTAAAGTTAACTTCTGCAAGAAAGAAATATTTGTTTCACTCTTTCTAATCCAAGGAGATTTTTGTTCAAAAAGAAGACACTAAAATGTGGACCATTAAATACGCTGGCCACCTGATTCGAAGACCTGACTCACTAGAAAAGACCCTGATGCTGGGAAAGAGGGACGGCAGGAGGAGAAGGGGACGACAGAGGATGAGATGGCTGGATGGCGTCACCGACTCAGTGGACATGAGTTTGAGCAAGTCCTGGGAGATGGTGATGGACACGGAGGCCTGGCGCGCTGCAGCCCCTGGGGTTGCAAGGAGTCAGACACGACTTAATGGCTAAATAACAACAAAAGAGGATGCATGTGACCAGACTTAGAGTTAAGAACTTCTTCCTATCAAGTGAAAAACTGAAAGTTCTCATCATTCAGTCCTGTCAGACTCTTTGTAACCCCATGGATGTAGCCCACCAGGCTCCTCTGTCCATAGGACTCTCCAGGCAGGAATACTGGAGTGGGTTGCCATTTCCTCCTCCAAGAGGTCTTTCTGACCCAGGGATCAAAAGTATATCTCCTGCTTTGGCAGGCAGATTTTTCTTTTTTTTCTTACCATCTGAGCCATCAGGGAAGACCATGAAGATGTCTTTATTCATTAAAAATCATTGGGAAGGATTTTCATGCGTCAAGAAGAGGCATCATCTCCAAATTCCTTTGACAAAGATCTGCCAAAAAAATCTTCAGTCCGTGAACATTATACGTCAGCAGGACACGTCTTCACGAGGTGTGACATGTGCCCTGATACCATCAACAGCCTATTTATATTCTCAAATGGACTGCGGTGGGATGCAGAGGAGAGTCCAGAATGGCCGGCCAAATTTTCTTTCTTCACCTGATGGTACTTCCACTGGGTCTGCCTTCGTTCCCCCCCCCCCCCGCCCCCAAACTTTAAACTTTTTATTTTGCCTTGGGATATAGCCAGTTAACAATTTTGTGATGGTTTCAGGTGGACAACAAAGGGACTCAGACATACATATACATGCATCCATTCTCCCCCAAACTCCCCTCCCATCCAGGCTGCCTCGTGACATTGAACAGACTTCCCTGGGCTGTGCAGCAGGTCCTTGCTGGTTCTCCATGTTAAACACAGCCGTGTGTCCACGTCCATCCCAGACTCCCTGACTGTCCCTTCCCCCATCCTTCCCCCTGGTGACCATCAGGTTATTACAGAGTCTTGAGCAGACTTCCCTCTGCTGGACAGCAGATCCTTGCTGGTTCTCCATGATAAATACAGCCGTGTGTCCACGTCCATCCCGGACTCCCTGACCATCCTCAGTAGCAGAGACACATATTTACGGAACCCAGGCTCACAGCATCCTCACGACAGAAAGGAGAAAGCAGACAGAATGGTGCCCACCCCATCGACGAGCCGACAGGGCTTGGTGAGGTAAGCGGACAGTGGATGACACAGAAGTGGTCAGTTTGAGGACAGATTTTTTTTCCTGGCCTCAAAGTCCGTTCTTCTCTCTGTGCCTGTCCCCGCTTCCTCCGGGTCTACATGGGCGAGTCTGGTTAGGAAAATAAGGCCATCATGTTGCGGGAAAGGGCTCAGGGTGAACTGGACCCACAGCAGAGACGTCTGGCTCACTCCATGTGTATTTTTCCTCTTGAGCTGAAAGGCTCAACGCTTTCATTTCAGATCAAAAAATTGACTTTTTTTTCCTTTCCTTCAGAGAGAGGAGAAATCCTGGCTCTGTAAACCCAACATTCAGTTCAGCTCAGTTGCTCAGTCGTGTCCAACTTTTTGCGACCCCATGCACCGCAGCACGCCAGGCCTCCCTGTCCTTCACTACCTCCCAGAGCTTGCTCAAACTCACGTCCTCTGAGTCAGTGATGCCAGCCAACCATCTCATCCTCTGTCGTCCCCTTTTCCTTGTGCTATCAACCTTTCCCAGAATCAGGGTCTTTTCCAGTGAGTCAGCTCTTCACATCAGGTGGCCAAAGGATTGGAGTTTCAGCTTCAGCATCAGTCCTTCCAGTGAATATGCAGGACTGAGTTCCTTTAGGATGGACTCGTTCGTAATCCTTCAAAGAGAAACATCATTCCATCAACATTTAGAAAAGAAGCAGAAAAAAGCCTCAATCACCCTTTATTTTGCTTAGGAGGACAGCAGAGAGAATGCAGTTGACCGCCAACCAAGCAACACCATCTCCGTGATGGAACTGGGTCTTGGTGAAGCCACAAGTGTCCAAGAGATACCACGTGTGAGAAATGGAACACTTCCTGCCATATCAGTACACAGAGGATGTCACAGTCATTAGCGATTACAGCCGCCACAGATGGTGACCTGGTGACCCTCGAGGGAACTCAGGAAGGAAAGAATACTTGCCATCTAGCACCCATCACGGGGGCTTTCCCTGGTGGCTCAGCTGGTAAAGAATCCGCCTGTCAATACAGAAGATGCAGGTTCGATCCCTGGGTCGGAAAGATCCCCTGGAGGAGGAAATGGCAACCCACTCCAGTATTCCTGGCTGGAGAATCACATTCACAGAAGAGCCTGGCGGGCTACAGTCCATGGGGTCGCCAAAAAGTCCAAAAGGATTTAGCACTAAACAACTACAGTAACTTCTAGCCCCCAGGTTGTCTGCTGATCCAGAGATTGAGATTTCACCTTTCAATGCCGGGCGTGAGGATCGATCCCTGGTTGGGGGAGTTAAGATCCCACTTGCCTCTCAGTCAAAAATAATGCAAAACATTAAAAAAAGAAGAAGAAGCAATACTGCCACAAATTCAATGAAGACTGTAAAATCATCCACACCAAAAAACTCCCACAAAAACTCAAAAAAACAGGTGGGGTGGGCAGATAGTACTTTCAGTCTGCAGGACATGTGGTCTTATCTGTTTCATCATAGCAAGTCACGGATGATACATAAATGCATGAGCGTGCCTGTTTGCCAATAAAACGCTGTGTCAATGAATAGTCCTGTTCTTGGAACGTTTAAAACTATTTTAACATTCAGCTAAGTTCAATCACTCAGTCGTATCCGACTCTTTGGGACCCCGTGGACGGCAGCACCCCAGGCCTCCCCGTCCATCACCAACTCCCAGAGTCCACCCAAACCCATGTGCAATGAGTCGGTGATGCCATCCAGCCATCTCATCCTCTGTTGTCCCCTTCTCCTCCTGCCCTCAATCTTTCCCATTTTAACATACATAAGCCATTAACTCGCAGGCAAATCTGATCTGACACATTGCCAACTGTGGCAATACACTTTGGCAATACACTGAAAAACATGTCAACATGTATGAAGCCATGCAAAAAAAAAAAGGTGATTAAATGAAATCTTCTGGGCTTGTGTTTTCTTTCAAATCACGCTATCATTTTTGAAAGAGATGTGTTATTTTTCTTCTCATTTCTTCAGGTTGTGATAAAAATCAACTGTGTTTGTGGGTAAGTTGATTCCAAACCTGGGCTTCCCAGGTTGGCGCTAGTGGTTAAAATTTAAAAAAGAAAAGAAAAACTCTCCAGACAATTGAGGAGACATAAGAGACCTGGGTTCGATCCCCGGGTCGGGAAGATTCCCTGGAGGAGGACATGGCAACCCACTCCAGTATTCTTGCCTGGAGAATCCCATGGACAGAGGAGCCTGGGGGGCTACAGTCCATGGGGTCGCAAAGAGTCAGACACGACTGAGCAACGAACACTTTCTGGTTCCAAACCGCTGTTAACTTTTCAGGTGCGCTGTAAAAAAAGAAAAAATTTTCCTTCCAAACATATTCACGGAAAATTCCACGATCCTTTTGGCGTTAAATGTCAAAACGCAAAGTCGGTGATTTAAATGGGGGCATTGACTTGGTGCCAACATGTAAGCCCTTTCCTCGTCCAGTTGAAAAATAAACAGTCGTATAGACATGCTTGCTCAGCGTCTATGAACTTGCATATTCCTGGGGAACCACTGTCTTCGGTGAGGTTGGAGGAATCACAGACACTGCAACAAATTCTTCCTTGAGTCACACAGCTGTGAATGGCTCCAAGGGCACGCTTCCAGGCATAATATACTTTTATAAGAATGCAATCTCACGAGAGGCCTTTGTTGCAAGGGAAAGGCAGAAGCCAGTACAAATATGAAAGATACATGCTGACTTGGGAATGTGTGCACCACCTTCATGAAGGCAAAGAGTGTACCATTAATTTTTTTTTTTGTAACCTCGTCCAATATGTTTTTGAATTCACGCGCGTGGCTCAGGCGTTTCAGCTGTGTGACTCTCACTCTTTGGGCCCCCGTGGACTGTAGCCCACCAGGCTCCTCCATCCATGGGGCTTCTCCAGGCAAGAATACTGGAGTGGGTCGCCATTTCCCCCTCCAGGGAATCTTCAACCCAGGATGGAACCAGCGTCTCCTGCATTTCCTCTATTGCAGGCAGGTTCTTTGTAGCCGAGTCAACCGGGAAGCCCCTTCTGAATTCACAGAAGTGGTCATATCCCAACGGTCTTGACATGTCCAAGACTGTCTCAATTCGGGAGTACCACGGCTTCACTCATCTAAGAGGTTCCTATAGGGCAAAATTTCCTGCAGCCTTGGGGAAATTCACCTTTTAGGTAAAACAGACTGTGTTTATAGAGCTTAAAAGTCCTCCCAAGTCAACACCGGTTCTTTTAAAAGACTGTGACTCAGCCATAAATGTAGCTTGTCGCCTACTCACCATGCACTTCTGAACTATTTGCCTGGGTCCATAAAAGCGGCTGTGTCGGAGTAGATGCTTGCGTCTGTCTCTCCTGTGAAAATTGTGGTTGTTCCGTTGCTCAACCGTGTTTGAGTCTTTGCAACCCCATGGACTGCAGCACGCCAGGCCTCCCTGTTCTTCACCAGCTCCCAGAGCTTGCTCAAACTCAGGTCCGTCGAGTCAGTGATGCCATCCAACCATCTCATCCTCTGTCGTCCCCTTCTCCTCCTGCCTTCAATCTTTCCCAGCATCTGGGTCTTTTGCAGTGAGTCGGCTCTTCACGTCAAGTGGCTACAGCACTGGAGATTCAGCTTCATGAAATTCATGAATTTCATCTATGCAAATTAGAGTACGTTTCATATCGCCAAGCTGCAGCTTGACCAGCCACATGGCACGCGGGCTTAGGTGTTCCGGGGAGAACCTATTTCTTGACATCTGAGACCGTGGGTTCAATCCACGGGCTGCCACCCTAGTTCAGCCACCAAAACCCCGCATCTGCAGAAGTCGTTAGGTTTTCGTCCGCTCTTTTTCTTGCAAAGTCGGAGCCACGGCCATACCTTATAAGTCATTTCCAACTTCACCAAGTGCGAAGCTAAGTCGCACAGAGAGAAAAACGGGTCTCCACGCAGACCTTGCAAAATGGTTTGCTTCCATCACGAGGCGCGCCTTCGCTCCTAAGCTTCTCAACCGTTCATAAGCGCTTGCCCCGGAAGATGGGAAGCGTCACAGCGGTGAATCCCCTGTCTTTGTAAAACCTCGCAGTCAGGACGGGATTGAGGTTTTCGTGGAAGTAAATTGGGTCTGCCAACTACACACTGGCGCTTGCCGTGGGCATCTTCCGTCCACCTCGACAAGGATTCAGTCAGGTCCTGCTGCAGCTACTAAGCTTCAACAGCCCCTGGAAGGAGCTCAGGGTGGACAGCAGACAGGAGACCTCTGTGCGCTGGGAAAGGCCGGCAGGACAGGTCTTCAGAGAGATATTTCCAGGAGCTGATGCTATGAGCCCAATTCTTAGATCCCTTCTATCTAGAGAAGTACGAAAATGATTCATGCTGACATCTATTCCCCGAGACTAGAAACCTCTTCCAAAAAAAAAAAGAGAAAAATACATGCTCTCCTGCATCAACTCCCCCCTCACCAAAATCACATATATCTCGACTTTCCCATCCCCCGCCTCTTTGGAGCAGCCTCTCAGAGCCATCTGAGGTGCTGTCTCCCAGGCTGCGGTCCTCATTTTGCCCCCAAATAAAAGTCAATTTGCAAACTGTCACGCTGTGCATTTTGGACACAGATCCACGACACAAGAAAACAACAATGGCCTAGCGGGGTGCTACATGCTTGAGAAACGCACCTGTACTTTATAACCAGCCGAGGTCAAGGTTCAAGCCCTTCTGAATCCCTCCATGAGAAGTCACAGCCCTTTCTCACTTTCTTGTGTTTCACCTCCTGTTGGGTTTTGTTTTGCTTTGTTTAGAAGTTGAGGCTTCACGGCAGCGCTGAGTCGGGCAAGTCCGTCAACACCATTTTTCCAGCAGCGTCTGCCCCGTTTGTGTCCCTGGGTCACATTTGGGTAATTCTTCCAGTATTTCGAGCTTTTTTCATTTTGATCACATGCGTTAAAACAATCGGCGGTCAGTGAGTTTTGAGGTTTCCCACAACTCGCTACAGGCTTACAGATGGTTAGCATTTTTTTAGTAGTGATTTGTTTTGCCATGAAGGTATGTACATTGCCTTTTTTTTTTTTTTTTTTAAGAAATAATGCTGTTGCATACTGAATAGGCTACATGCAGTGGTAAAGAGTCTGCCTGCCAATGCCAGAGACGCAGGTTGGACGCTGGGTCAGGAAGATCCCCTGGAGGAGGGCATGGCAACCCACTCCAGTATTCTTGCCTGGAGAATCCCACGGACAGAGGAGCCTGGCGGGCTACAGTCCATGGGGGTCACAAGAATCAGATACGACTGAGCAACTAAACAACAAGGTACTTCAGAGAGGAAGTGAGGCAGAGCACGTGGGGGAAGGAGTGTGCCCCTCCCCAAAGCCCCACGGGATTCCGCTGGATCACACACGGACACCACCTTTCCTCATGTGATAATGCCAAGGCCCTGTCCTCAGTGTAGCAAAGAAACCTATAATGTACCCAAACCATCCGAAGCAAGTGCTATTAGGAACTCCTCTGCAGAAACGACCGTTTCTTGGCTCTGGAGAGGTAGCCCAGCCGTGACCCTGAGAGTGAAGAATGAATTCCCCGCAAAGAATCCTACAAGGACCACAGCAGCATATCTGTCCTTGAACACCCTTCACAGGAAATCCTTCCAGCCAAAAGGGTTCTTCTCTTGGCAAAGAGGAACCCCCACAGACATCTCTCTGCCAAACAGAACTCCCATGCAACATGTGTGTTTACTTATTTGTGGGTTTTCTATTTAACAAACTATGAGAAAAGCTGATCCCTTTTCCCGTAAGCACGACCTAATACCCTCTAAACAATCATATTTAATTATATACACCATATTTTGGAAGTATCCCATAAACTCCTCTTCTCAGCCTTCCCCTTTTAAAAAAATGTCCTTGATGATGAAAAGTTTGTTCTGCCTTTTGCCTAGGAGCAAAACTAGTGAAAACTAAAGTATGAAAATAAAAATAACTTACATTGATTTTGTGGTTCAGTGGCTAAGTTGTGTCCAACTCTTTGCCACTCCGTGAACTGTATGCATTAAAGGACATTCCAACTTCCCTGGTGGCTCAGAGGGTAAAGAATCTGCCTGCAATGCAGGGAGACCCGGGTTCAATCCCTGGGTCAGGAAGATCCCCTGGTGAAGGAAATGGCAACCCACTCCAGTATTTTTGCTTGGAGAATCCAGTGGGCAGAGGAGCCTGGTGGCCTACACAGTCTGTGGGATCCCAAGAGTCAGACACAACTTGGCAACTAAACCACCATTTTAAATAGAGCAAATTTAAAGCTAATATTTCTAGAATTTCTATGCATCACCTTCGACTTTTTCAGTAGTTTTACTAAAAGCTCCTTAGGACATCCAGAGTGAGTCCTAAGGAAATTTTTTTTTTTTAATGGATCACGGTTTGTCTTTGGGTCTTATGCGATTTTGCTGGGGAAGTTGAGTCACTGCATTCTTATCCTGAATATGGAAAACTTGAGTTACTCCCATAACGATGAGGTTACTGGCAGATGCTGTCTCGAGAACAGCTGGTCGTCATAAGAACTGCCTCAGGCTCCCCAGGAGGACCAGAAAGACACCGGGTGAAAATTTCATGGATGGTCCTTCATTTTTGAAATCACAGTGATACTTCGTTCATAGTATGTGAACAGACTTTGTGTAAAAAAAAAAAAAAAATTAATAATAAGAACTCTTACGTTTACGGGAAAAAAAAAGAGAGAGAGAGAGAAACCCGTTTTTCTTGCCAATTGCATTAGTTTCCTCTGAAATGGGCAGCTGAGTCATCAACCACCAACAAAACCTCCCCAATAATTGACTAGATTAGAACCATAACGACCGGCATGCTGGCTCCATAGAGAGAGGTCAGGCTCACCTAGTGCGAGGCTCCCCCCAGATGGAATTCTCCTCGGATCCATGCAATCCCAGAGTTCAAACCAGAAAGGGGAACCTCCCAGCTGGCAGCCTCGGAACCCCCACACTCCCTTCCTCAAGACGCAAAAGGGAGGAATTTTCTTTTCTTTTCTTTTTTTTAATTTATAAACACAGAACCCAAATATTTGTTTTTTTTTTTTTTTGTCATACATTGAAATGAATTAGCCATGGATTTACATGTATTCCCCATAAAAGGGAGGAATTTTCAACCCCGCACTCTTATCACTCGAAAACAAAGTGAAGCTCCTCTAAGCAGAATCCTCGGGGCCATCTGCTTTCTATCAGCCCTCGCGTCGGTTTTTGCAAGCACTATTTTTTTCTTTTTTTTTGGGGGGGGGGGCGTGTCTATTGCAAGACCAGTGCCTCTATAAAGGGACCCGGGGCTGGGTCTTCTCTGCTGGTCCGTTGGTTAAGACGTCAACTTTCACGGCAGGGCGTGCGGGTTCGATCCCCGGTCTGGGAGCTAAGACCGTGTCTGAGTTGAGCAAGCGCCTTTCCCCCTGGCTTCACACAGAGGAAAGCGGATTGCCGCCGGAGGGCTGCAGCCGCCCTGTGGCCACGGAAACCGCGGGGGCGGTCGGTCCGCTTCCTCTTCCCTCCTTAAGTGCCTGTGGCTAGAGCGTCAAAGTCCGCGCGGCCCCCCAGCCCTCCGCCCCGGGGCCTCCGCCCAGAGACGCCTCTGGAGCTGCTTAAATCCTCCTTCGCTCCCCAAGTGTCTCTGATCTCACGGGCGTTACCTCTCTCCCGCCGCCGCAGAGTAACCTCGGGCGGGGGTGCTTCCTTTCAAGCCCGCAAAGCAGCTGTACGGCGGTGCGGGATGGGGGTCCGGCTTGCTCCGCCCTGTCCGAGGCCGGTCGCCACGTGTGGAGTCTGAGGACCCTGGACGGGAAATCCAGCAGTGTAAACACACCCAGCGCGAGCAAACCTGCAGGGCAACCGCATCGAAGGTCATCAGAGCTGGCCATCTGACAGCGATGCGAGGTCTCGGGGGAGGAGCTTGGTGCAGGCTGCCCAGGGCACACGTCTGTCTCCATCCCAGGAGTGTGTGCGCCGTCGTGTCCGACTCCCTGCGACCCCATGCGCTGTAGCCCCGCCAGGCTCCTGTGTCCCCGCCATTCTGCAGGCCAGGGTACTGCAGTGGGTTGCCACGCCCTCCTCCAGGGCATCTTCCCGACCCAGGAATTGAACCCGGGTCTCCTGCATTGCGCAAGCTTTCTTTTTTAGAAACGGTTCATTTTCCATTTTGGTGCACAACCTTTCTTTAGTTCCCTAAAAAAAGGGAACACACAACCGAGCTACCGAGGGAACTATAGGAGCCCACCACCATCCCCCACCCCCCAAAAAAGCTTGATCTATTCCCTACTCAACAGTTTTCTCAGGAGCACCCTCTGCCAGGAAATCTTGACTCTGCAGGCCAGCAAAGCATTCTTGGGCCAGAGGGTGGAATGGAAAGTCCCGCATTTCAGACTCTGCTTGTAATAAAACTTGGAACAAGACGATCCCCACCCACGATCCCCACCACAGCGATCAAGGATCACCGTCTCAATCATAGACTGTGTTCCCTGGACGGACGGGACCGTCACTCAACATCTCTGCCGTCGATTATTCTTCCTGGGATCACGGCTCATATATCTCGGTCATAGCTCTACCCCCATTGTTTTTAAATTAATTTTTATTTTAATCAATTATTAAACGAATTTATAATTTTTTAAAATTAAATAAAATTATTTTTAAAATGATAATAATAGATGAATAATATTTATTAATGGCTGCATTGGGTCTTCGTTGCTGCAAATGGGCTTTGTCTACTTGCAGATGGCAGGGGCTACTCTCTAGCTGTGGTGGGTGGGCTTTTCATTGCAGTGGCTTCTGTCCTTGTGGAGCAGGGGCTTTACGGTGTTCGGGCTTCAGTAGTTGTGGGGCCCAGGATTAGTTCCTCCAGGGCATGTGGGATCTCCCCAGACAAAGGATCGAACCCGTGTCTCTTGCAATGGCAGGCAGATTCCTATCCATTGAGCCACTGGGGAAGCCCCTACTCCCATTATTAATGTTCAGATCATCCCTGATTAGAGAGATACCGTTGTAAGGAAACGACCCAATAAATGCATCAGTTTACTCGCTCAGCTGTGTCCAACTCTTTGCAACCCTGTGGACTGCAGCATGCCAAGCTTCCCTGTCCATCACTAACTCCTGGAGTTTACTCAAAGTCATGTCTGTTGAGTCAGTAATGCCATTCAGTCATCTCATCCTCTGTCGTCCCCTTCTCCCCCTGCCTTCAGTCGTTCCCAGCATCAGGGTCTTTTCCAAGGAGTCAGTTCTTTGAATCAGGTGGCCAAAGGATTGGAGCTTCAGCTTCAACATCACTCCTTCCAATGAACACCCAGGACTGACTTCCTTTAGGATGGACTGGTTGGATCTCCTTGCAGTCCAAGGTACTCTCAAGAGTCTTCTCCAACACCACAGTTCAAAAGTGTCATTTTGAGACTTTGGTGGTGGTCCACTGGCTAAAACTCCATGCTCCCAATGCAGGGGGCCAAAGTTCAATCCCTGGTCAGGGAACTAGATTCCACACGCTGCAGATAAATATCTTGCATGCTGCATCAAAGATGCCGCTTGTAACAATTAAGACCTGGCACACCCAAATAAGTAAAATAAAATATATTTTTAAAAAAAGCATCAATTCTTCCGTGCTGAGTTTTTTTTTATAGTCCAGTTCTCACAATAAATACATACAAAACCTCATTTCTGTGTAGGAAATTCTTCTGCAAACCTTTGAACAGGTGGTTGCCATCATTTGGAATCAGACTGAGAGTCCGAGAGTTTATTGGCTTTTTCTGAAGATGGCTCCATAGGCCAGATGCTTCTTCCCTGGTGGTTTAGGTGGTAAAGAATCTGTTTGCACTGCCGGAGAAGCAGGTTTGATCCCTGAGTTGGGAAGGTCCCCTGGAGAAGGGAATGGCAACTCACTCCAGTGTTCTTGCCTGGAGAATCCCATGGACAGAGGAGCCTGGTGGGCTACAGTCCGTGGGGTCGTGAAGAGTTGGACACGACTGAGTGACTAGCCATGCGTGGGCCAGACACACAGGCACTTGGAAATAAAGTTTTTGCAAAATGGAAAAACCTCCGAACAGGAAGAGATAGACATCTTTGACTTCAGGAGATAGGGTGACTCACAGAACAGAACCAAACTTGAAAGCAGGTATTAACATATCTCAGAAGAGAGAGCGTGTCATCCAAGGAATGTGGTGAGATAAAACAAAGGAAGATAAAATCATGGAGACCAAGGTAACAAATCGCGCCTTGCCTTGCCTGCGGGAGATCACGCGGACAGCTGAGGTCAAGCCCACGCTTCTTAGCAGATGCACTCCTTTTAAAAACAGAGGTGAACTCTCCAATCCTGTTGCATCTCAAGCCAGAAAGCATTTCTGTCACTTCATTCATGTGCCCTGTTTTTCATAAATAATTTTTCACGTTTATTTTTTAATTGGAGGATGACTGCTTGGCAATGTTGTGTTGGCTTTTGCTGGACAGTAAAGTGAATCAGCTGTAAGGACACACATCTCCTCCCTCTTGACCACCCCTCCCACCCCCTTCCACCCCTCCAGGTCATCACAGAGCACCAAGCTGAACTCCATGTGCTATACGGCAGCTTCCCATTAGCTGTCTGTTTTACACAAGGTGCTGGGTATAGATGTCAGTGATCCTGTTTCAGTACATCCCACTTTCTCCTTCCGCCGGTGGCTCAGCTGGTAAAGAACCTGCCTGCAATGTGGTTCGATCCTGGGTTTGATCCCTGGGTCGGGAAGATCCCCTGGAGGAGGGAACGGCTACCTGCTGCACTAATCTGCCCTGGAGGGTTCCGTGGACAGAGCAAGCTGGTGGGCTACAGTCCATGGGGTCGTGAAGAGTTGGGACACGACTGAGTGACCAGCAACCCATGGGCCAGACACACATAACACTTGGAAATAAAGTATTTGCCAGATGAAAAAAATCTCAGAACCGGAAACACATAGACGTCTTTGACAACACTTTATTGTCCATGGGGTGGCAAAGAGTCAGACACATCTTAGCGACTGAACAACAACAATGTACAATATTTGTTAAAAGTGTAACTTCTCCAAGAGCCTGGGAGTAATCTTTCATCAACATTCTGTATAAAATGGCACCATGGTCAGGAACAAATCCCCACTGTAACTCCATGAAAAATCATTCCCTAAGACGAATAGAATAGATGAGGTGGATTCAAAAAGAATAGATGGATTCAGAAAGAAAGGAAAATCAGATGCGAAAACATAAATGGATGAATTAAAAGAGAAAATAACATCAGATATGAAAATACAGCTATGATTATTTGCTATGCCTGCCAACGACGGAATCCTTGGCAGGAAATAATGACTGTGGTCATATTTTCATGTTTTCTCTCGATAATCACTTTGAAATGGAGCAATTATAAGTGAATGAGGATAATGCAAACTGTCATATTTCTTTCTTTCTTTTTTTTTTTTTTTAATACTGTCATGTTTCAAGGAAACAATGACGTCAGGCTACAGGGTAACTGAGGTCAAGATACAGTCAGAAGAGTATAAAAACAAACAAAGCACCCATTCCTAAAATATGGAATGTATTACATTTTTCTCACTCCTTTCATTCATTAGCAATAGAGATCAGTACACGCTTAGGTCAAACCAGCAACTGAGCCATAATTATGCCTTATTTATTTATTTATTGCCGGAAGGTTTGATTCTGGGACTAGGGACTCGTAAGTAACACGAAATTTCCTAGCACTTAACACATCAGTCATTACTGATTATTTACAGCCTAGCATCTTACCCTTCAATCAGACTTTCCAGACGGGATTTCTTCCTTCTCTGAGCAAGACCCACTTTATGCGATACACAGTCAGCATTCAACGTTATTTCTTTTCCCCCTCTTTTTACATTTTAGCTTGTTTCTGCCTGGAAGTTCTCGTAGCCTTTCCCTCCTCCAGGGGATCTTCCCGACCCAGGGATCGAACCCAGGCCTCCCACATTGCAGGCGGATTCTTTACCAGCTGAGCTGCCAGGGAAGCCCAGGAATACTGGAGTGGGTAGCCTATCCCTTCTCCAGGGGATTTCCCCCATCTGGGAATCAAACCCAGGGTCTCCTGCGTTGCAGGCGGATTCTTCACCAGCTGAGCTATCAGGGAAGCCCTTCTACTGTAAGACCCAGAATTCGGGCCTTTGTTCCAAGGAGGAAAAACCGCGCGACCCAATAAACGAGCCCAGCAGATGCAACACGCAAGAGGGTTTATTGGCGGCTGCGCAACCGGGTGACTCTGATCTCCTGGGAGGCAGAGCACACCCCGAACAGCAAATTGGGCAAGCTTTTTATAGACAAAAAACCATACTATCAGCATGTTACATACGAGTTACAAAGTGATTGGTTACACGTTTGCAAAGCAATCCTGTTGGTACAGATTTCGCGGGCTACATGTTTACAAAGCAATCCTATTGGTACAAACGGCGCGGGCTTTTTACTGGGGGTGGGGAATCCCACCATTTCATGGGAAACCGAAACCCAAGTCCCGGCTGCCTGCCAGCCCCAGCCCCGCATAATAAAACTTATTTCTCAGCTTCAAAAACCAACAAGAAAAATATCAGACACATGAATTATAGACACCGGTAAAAGGGAAACCAGATATCGACTAGTCAAAATACATCAATTTTGCAGCCCCACACTACCTGGACGTTCTTTAATTTATTTTTTTGACGTACTGTTGGTTTACAATGTTGTGTTAATTCCTCTTTACCACACAGGGGTTCGGTTACACACATACACACATTCCTTTACATTGTGCTTTATCACAGGATGCTGCATCTAGTTCCCTGCATGCTACAGTCGACCTTGTGCTTACCCATCCTGTAGACAACAGCTACAGGATGTTGTCCATCCATCCATCCATCCGTCCATCCCTCACTGCCCCCTCCCTCGACAGCCACAGGCCTGTTCTCTGCGTCTCCCGGCCTCCTGCTGTTTCACGAGCCAACCCTGAATATTCACCGGAAGGGCGGGTGCTGAAGCTGAAGCTCCAGTACTCTGCCCACCTGATGCGAAGAGCTGACTCACGGGAAAAGACCCTTGATGCTGGGAGGGATTGAAGGCGGGAGGAGAAGGGGACGACAGAGGATGAGATGGCTGGATGGCATCACCGACTCAATGGACGTGAGTTTGAGTAAACTCTGGGAGCTCATGATGGACAGAGAGGCCTGGAGTGCTGCAGTCCATGGGGTCACAGAATCGGACACAAGTGCATGACTGAACAATAGCATACATATAAAATGTGTGTATAAATATATGTGTGTGCATATATAAATGTGTGTATATTTAATATGTGTATATACCTTGTGTGTATATAGACATATGTGTATATAGACGTGTGTGTATATAAACTGTGTGTGTATATGTGTGTGTGCATATAACATGTATGCATATATACTGTGGGTATAGTATGTATATGAAGTGAAAGTGAAGTCGCTCCTTCGTGTCCGACTCTTTGCGACCCCGTGGACTCTAGCCCCCCAGGCTCCTCCGTCCACGGGATTCCCCAGGCAAGAATACTGGAGTGGGTTGCCATTTCCTTCTCCAGGGCATCTTCCCAACCCAGGTCTCCCATATTTCAGGCAGATGCTTTAACCTCTGAGCCACCAGAGAAGCCCGTGTGTATATATTATGTGTAATATATGTGTATATATAGTGAGTGAGTATATATATAAAAATAATGTGTTTGTTTATTGTGCATATATATAATGTGGGTATATAAATATGTGTGTGCATACATATATTTATATATAAATATGTGTGTATACATATGTGTGTATATATAAATGTGTGTGTACTATATAATGTGTATATATATGTGTGTGTGTGTATATACAATGCATTTACATGTAGCATATGCATATACATATAATGCATTATATATGTATATATAGGCATGTATGTACTGCATGTATATACATGTGCGTGCATGTGTATATGTATAATATGTGTATGTGTATATGGATATAGTGTGTGTATATATAAATATAATGCATGTGTGTATATAGTGTGTATATATTTAATATTCGTGTATATGCATGTGTATATGTGTGTATATATGTGTATATACACACATGTGTCCATGTGTGTATAATGTGTATATGTATATAGATATGTGTGCATA
>CM035303.1:132266174-132278356 GCA_020226075.1 Hydropotes inermis
AGTCCTGGGTGTTCATTGGAAGGACTGATGCTGAAGCTGAAAGTCAATACTTGGGCCACCTGATGTGAAGAGCTGACTCATTGGAAAAGACCCTGATGCTGGGAGGGATTGGGGGCAGGAGGAGAAGGGGACGACAGAGGATGAGATGGTTGGATGGCATCACAGACTCGATGGACATGAGTTTGAGTAAACTCCAGGAGTTGGTGATGGACAGGGAGGCCTGGCGTGCTGCAGTCCATGGGGTTGCAAGGAGTCAGACACGACTGAGTGACTGAACTGACTGACTGATGAAAGTTTTATAGTAGTGATATGTAATTAGGAGATATATTATATAAAAATCTATATTATGGGACACACATTGTATAAATACATATTATATATTTTGTGTCAACAATATGTATATACTTTTGTGTACGTGTGTATTTTCTGTGTTAACAGGAGGATTTACCTAGGAGGGTTAGCACAATCATTGACGCATGATGGATGGATAGATGGCCTGTGTGTTTAGTCCTGTCTGACTCTCTGCAACCCCATGGGCTGTAGCAAGTCAGGCTCCTTTGTCCATGGAATTTTCCAGGCAAAAATACCGGAGTGGGTGGCCATTATCTCCTCAATATTAACCTCTCATTACTGAGTCACTCATCATTTTGTCAAAAAGACAAAACGTCATCCCCTTCTCCTCCTACCTTCAGTATTTCCCAGCATCATATACGTATACATAGGACTTCCCGGTTGCCTCCGATGGTAACAAGCCTGCCTGCCAATGTAGGAGTCATAAGAGACTTGGTTTCCGTCCTTGAGGAAGATCCCCTGGAGAAGAAAGTGGCAACCCACTCCAGTATTCTGGCCTAGAGAATCCCATGGACAGAGGAGCCTGGTGGGCTACAGCCCGTGGGGTCGCAAAGAGTCAGACACGACTGAGTGAATGAGCAGATATATACACACATATATATAAATATGCATGTTACACACTATATTGGTTATATACGTATACATATTTGTGCATCTTATTGCTTATATAGATGTTTTATATCACCCTGTATTTGAAATCACCCTTGAGACTTTTAGCAGTTAAATTATGAGAGCATTTCTTTCTAATAAAATAAGAACATTTTGCAGTCTTTGCTGAATATGGCACTTTCCCCAAATCTCATCTCGCTTTTATTTTCTTAAGTCATTAATATCTTCTTAAATCACTTTTGAAGCACCAGTATTCACCCCTGGGATATAATGTAAGTGAATGTTAAGAACTCCAAATATTTTCAACTTTGATGTTGGCACTAATAAATCCATGAATTTCTTTGTCCATATTTTTCCTCATTTATCAAAAAAAAAAAAAAAAGACTTGTGAGAAAACCAAACATTACATCATTATGTGTTGGAGTTCCTTATTCAAAAATTTTGAGCAGTCATCTTTTGCCTGGCCTCACAATATCTGGGCTTTATCGCGTGCTGACAAGAAGTAGATGGATTTCTAATTCATCAGAACTGATTACATTTGTTGCAGCACTTAAGCATTCATTATGGTATAGAAGACATGAAGTCATAATTTATGTCATGTAATTCAAGACCATTTGTCTCTGATTCCTTTTTATGGGCCTTGATATGTCTTGCTCACAAGTCCTATATACGCTGTCTACAAAAAAAAAAAAAAAAACTACAAAAAGTGCAGAAAGAAAATATTGAAATCTTAAAAATGAGTTATATGAGCACAGTGGTCCATGGTGTCCTTCTCATTTAACTCCTTATAAGGAAACTATAGTTACTATGGAAATATGATTGACACTTAGGATCCCAGAGGGGCAGGGACCCACCCCCGAGGCTCTATTTTTATTCTTCCTCCTTATTCTGAAATAGCTCTACTTTCTTTTCTTTTTTTCTGGGCTGTGCAGGTTCTCAGAAACGCATTTGACTGACACGCATAAGGATAAGGCAGTGAGTTATATACCTCTTGTTGTTCACTCGCTCAGTCGTGTCTGAGTCTGAGACCCCATGGACCGCAGCACGCCAGGCCTCCCTGTCCATCACCGACTCCCAGAGCTTGCTCAAACCCATGTCCATCCAGTCGGTGATGCCATCTGACCCTCTCATCCTCTGTCGTCCCCTTCTCCTCCCGCCCTCAATCTTTCCCAGCATCAGGGTCTTTTCAAATAAGTCAGCTCTTCGAATCAGGTGGCCAAAGGATTGGAGCTTCAGGTTCATCATTGGTAGTCCTTCCAATGAATCTAGACTATGAGATCCATAGTCCCTCCAGTGAATCTTCAGGGTTGATTTTTTTTTTTTAAGATTGACTGGTTTGATCTCCTTGCAGTCCAAGGGACTCTCAAGAGTCGTCTCCAACACCACCGTGCCATTGTAGCGGTCTCTTTACTCAAATCTATTATGTTATAGCATTCTCTTTAAGAACGAGCAAACTTTTGATCATCAATTAGAGAGACACACACATGCCCGAGTTCCACTGTTGGTCTATTTCATCACTGTCAGTGTTTCATTTTACTCTCCCAGGAGTTCATTCACATGTTTTCTCCCCCCACTTTCCAGGTCTGTCCTCTGAGTGAATAGAACACATAATCTGCATAGGTTGGCCAGCTCTGAACAGGTTTACATGCTGAGTACGTTTCTCCATAATCCTCTTACCTCTCCTACTCTGTGGCCTCACTTTTTCTCCTTAAAAACCCATGCCTAAAAAAAAAAAAAAAAAAAAAAAACCACGCCTGCCCTTCGGGTCCACACTGCCAGTCTTTGTTCTGAAGGTAACCTGACACTCCTATTCACCACAAGGTATGAACCGACAGAACCCTTCCAAAAACACACAGAGTTTCCAGCCTTTAGAATTAAAAACACACACCATCCCGACATATGGTTTTCATTGAAAGGCCTGAAATAATTCAGACGAGGTCAGTGTTTAAAAAATTAATTAGTGCACCGCCTTTTGGTGAAAAACCAAAGACTGGTCTCTTTCGTGCAGCAAACTGAGGCCAAGCTCTTTTTTTTTTTTTCTTTTCCTCTGTTTTCTTTTCTAGCTGAGCAGATGGTTTGCATTAAACAATGATCCTTGCTAAGAAAATGCTGGTCTTTGGTGAGATTCTCCAAAATGAAAGTGGCAGTCTTGGGTGTGAGTAGGAAGTAACTCAACCCAGCAAGTCACCACCGTCTTTTAAAAATTTCTTCCCCCTCTCCTTCCTCTGGGTGACAGCATGTTTGAAGGTTCCCAAGACACAGGCTATACTGAGTTGCTCAGTCATATCTGACTCTTTGTGACCCCGCCAGGCTCCTCCATCTGTGGGATTTTCCAGGCAAGAATACTGGAGTGGGTTGCCATTCTCTTCTCCAGGGAATCTTCCCAACCCAGGGATCAAAGCCACGTCTCCTGCATTGGCAAGTGGGCTCTTTACCACTGAGCTCTCTGTATACGTGTACTTAAACGTTTGATTTTCTCCTGTTCATCTGTCTCATGTTAATTTAATTTAGATTTGAAGGAAGACCCTAGAAGGGTATAGGGGAAATGTCTCCCCCCCTGCCCCCAAGTAATTGCAAGGGCTTCCCTGGCGGCTCAGACAGTAAAGAATCCACCTGAAGTGTGCGACGCCTGATGTATCAAACACACAAGAGCGCATGCTATCATTTTGTCATGTTTAAAGAGGTCTCACAGCAGATTCATGCCTGTTTTTGTCAGCATTATTTGACCACCAAGGTGTTCTTAAGCCTTTCATAAAATAGCAAGGTGCACGTGGAAGGGAAAGAGGCTTTTTTTTTTTCCCCACTCCAAATAGGATTATCTCCTTTTTCATTTTTCTCCCTCCATTTTAGATAAACAGGCGGATAATGCTTATGGGAATCAAACAAAAAAATAGTCAAATCCACATGCGTGTGGAAAAGTTAAAGACAAAAGAATGCCTCCTCGTGATTTCACTGGTGGTCCAGTGGCTAAGACCCCGTGTTCCCGATGCAAGAGGGCCAGGTTCCGTCGTTGATCATGTAGGCTAGATCCCACATGCTGCAACTAAGAGTTTGTCTGCACACAGCAACTAAAGATCCCCTGTGTTGCAACTAAGACCAGGCAGATCTAAGACAGACCTTTTACTATATTAAAAATAAATATTTTGCTTATTTATTTATGAGGACAAAGGGCATTCCATAACAGGGACTCTTTGTAACTTGTTTTTTCTACTCAACAATATTTCATAGTTTTTTTTTCAATTTATCACATAAATACCTGCCTGATCCTTTTTACATGCTGTATAATATTCTATCAAATATATTTATTGTCATAGATTTATCAAATCTCCCATCGGTAAACATTTATATTACTTCTCTTTATTACAACCCTATGCACCTGGTGACTCAGATGGTAAAGAACCTGCCTTCAGTGCAGGAGACCTGGGTTTCATCCCTGGGTCGGGAAGATCCCCTGGAGGAGGAAATGGCAACCCACTCCAGTCTTCTTGCCTGGAGAATCCCCATGGACAGAGGAGCCTGGCGGGGCTACAGTCCAAGGGGTCGCAAAGAGTCAGACACGACTGAAGCGACTTAGCATGCACGTGATTGACAAAACAGCTGCGTTTGGAAAGACTGTTGAATAACGATGTCTAACCATCTACCACTGGATCCTTAGGTCAAACCATCTTTTTAACAAACCTAAGGTAAACAAAATCATCATGCACACAAAACACATGCTTGAATGCTCTGAGCAGGAAGCTCGTTTCCGCACGTGTCCGGTCTGTTGAGAGCCCGCCTTCCGGGTGGCAAGAACAGCGGCGCCTCAGTCAGCAGTTTCTGCAAAACGCGTCCGCTGGGCGCTTCCTCCAGGTTTCCCACACGGCTAGCCGGCGCTCAACTCTCAGGCTGAAACCGAGTCCGAGGTGGATGAGCCTGTTGTAACAGAGTGAAGTGAGTGACGAAGAGAAAAGCAAACCGTGTCTGTCAAGGCATGCATGCATGTGAAATCTAAAAACGGTCCAGACGAACCTAATTGCTGGGCAGGAGTAGAGACGCAGGCGTTGGAAACGAACCTGTGGACCCAGCGGGCGAAGGAGAGGGCGGGATGAATTGAGAGAGTAGCACCCACCTCTATACACGACTGTGTGTGAAACGGACAGCTGGCGGGAGCTGCTGTAGAGACAGTGAGCCCAGCTTGGGGCTCTGTGATGGCCCAGAGGGGTGGGTGAGGTGTGAATCAAAAGGGGGGGATCTACGTGTCCATATGGCTGGTTCACCCTGCCGTGCCGCAGACGCTAACATAACACGGCAAAGCAAGTATCCTCCAACTAACAATTAAAAATTAATGTATAAAACAAGGCTCCCTGTGAGAACTTTAGGAAGGGTAAATACCTTTGATCACCCTAGGGTGGGTAATCAGCTAGCAGACGGATGAGTCTTTCCATCTCCCTCTTTGATGAGACCTCCAAGGCCAAAAAGAAGACACGCAGATGACAACTGATGGGTACATGAAAAGATGGTCAACATACCTCATGATCAGGGAAACGGAAATCAAAACCACAATGAGATAATGCTTCCCACCTGTCAGAAGGGCTACTGTCAAGAAACCAAGAGATGATATGTGTGGCAGAAGAAGTGGAGACAAGATAGCCTTTTCTTTTTCTTTTCTTTTTTTTTTTTTTGGCCGGGAGGCATGGCCAGGAGGCATGTGGGATCTTAGTTCCTCCCCGACCAGGGATCAAACACGCGTGCTCTTCATTGGAAGGTGAAGTCTTAACCACTGGGCCCCCAGGAAATTCCCCCCATCCCACCCTATTCTCTTTGAAGAAAGCTTTAAAGACAGTAAAGCAACTGCCTGTAATGCAGGAGACCCAGGTTTAATCCTGGGTTGGGAAGATCTCCAGCAGAAAGAAATGGCAACCCACTCCAGTACTCTTGTCTGGAAAATCCCATGGACGGAGGAGCCTGGTGGGCTACAGTCCAAGGGGTCGCAAAGAGTCAGACACGACTGAGCAACTTCACTTTCTTTCTTTTTTAAAGACAAAGTGTGTTCTTCCACGACTGATTTACTGAAGGCATCCTCGTGCCGGACACTCCGGAGGATGACAGCCTCAGAACTTGGATCGAAAGGAATAAGCCGCCAAGCATCTCTGCAAACAGACGTTTCTGTTATTTTAACCACCATGGCAGGAATATTGCATCACACTCTGATGTTGCAAAGCCTCCCCAGAGGTCAGAAGCAGCGAGACACAGGGGTGAACTGTTGGGGAAAAGTGAATGGCCAGATGGCATGGAAAGTGATGGGAAGTACAAGTGTGTCCCTAATCCCCATGAAACTACTCAGATAACCACTGGTAACGATTAAGACTTGTGGTAGCCTTGATTGCCTGATCTATCCAAATCAATCCTGACAATCTATCTAGCCATCCATACATCATATCTATCTATCCATTCATCCATCATATCTATCTACCCACCTATCTCTAGTGATCCATCCATCCATCATATCGATCTATCTATATCAACCCTGACTATCTATTTAGTCATCTGTACATCATATCTATCTATCCATTCATCCATCATAACTATCTATCCATTTATCTATCTAGTCATACATCCATCCATCATATTGATCTACCTGTCATTAATCCTGAATATCTATCTAGTCATCCATTCATCATATCTATTTATCTACCTATGTATCTATCAATCCAGAATATCTATCTATCTAGCCATCAATCCACTCATCCATCCATCATATCTATCTATCTATCATCACTCTTGAATATTTATCTAGCCATCCATCCATTTATCCATCCATCTATCATATGTATCTATCCATCCAATCCTAAAAATCTATCTACCCATCTATCTAGTAATCCATTCATCCATCATATCTATCTAGCCACCCATCCACCCATCCATCTGTCTTATCTGTCAATCTATCATCAGTCCTGAATACCTATCTAACTAGCCATTCATTCATCATATCTATCCATCCATCTCTCTGTCTAGTCATCCATCCATCATGTTGATGTATCTATATCAATCCTGACTATCAGCCATCCATCCATCATATCTATCTATCCATCATTAATCCTGAATATCTATCTATCCATCTATCTATCTGGTCATCCATTCATCATGTCTATCTATCTGTCTATCTATCTATCTATCATCAATCCTGAATATCTATCTAGCCATCTAGCCATCTAGCCATCTATCATATTTACCTATCATCAGTCCTGAAAATCTATCTACCCATCTATCTAGTAATCCATCCATCCATCATATCTACCTAGCCATCCATCCACCCATCCATCTGTCATATCTATCTGTCTGTCTATCATCAGCCCTGAATATCTATCTATCTAGCCATCCAACCATCCATCTATCCATCACATCTCTCTATGCATCCATCTCTCTACAGTGTCCAGATAAGACCCTTCGTAAGCCCTGGAGGCAAGGCATCATTTTTGTTCAAGTGAAGGAGATTATCCTAGGATTTAACATCATACTTACATTATTTATAAATAATCTTTCTGGTTACTTCTGTCTTTACAGGACTTAGATGCAGAAAAGCTCAAAAAAAAAAAAAAAAACCCGACAGAAGTAAATTTCTCTTTTTTATATGTTTAAAAACATTCTGGATGTCAGTCTTTATGGATGATGTAGCAACACCATGCTGATTGGATTCAAATGTCAAAGGGTAGATACTAACCCGCCACCCAACCCCACCCACCCCTGTGGGTGGGCCATGAATTCATTAGCAATGAATATGGAACACGAGCTCTATTTCTTTCAGGATGAGCTAACTGAGCTTTCAAAATAGCTCAGAGGCACATAGTGTAATGAAATCAATCTACTCAGAAAGGTTTTCAAACAAGTCAAGACTTATTTCCACTCTTTGCAGAGGAGCCGCCCCGTTTGCATAAGTCAGCATTTGGCAGTATGCCGGTGGTGGAATCTGAGAGCTCATGAACAGACTTTTGATAGCAAAAATCATGGTTCATGCTGGGAAACACACGGATATCACAAACGCACGTTGACACCTTTATTTTCCGCAAACATATGAGAGCAAGAGTGTGGGATTGCGAGACAGGTGAGGAGGTGGGCCCTTGCTCATCTCGGCATCGCCCTTTCCAGGATCACAACACGGAGACCTACCTGGTTTCTACGTGTAGAAGTATGACTCTCTCCAGGGTGAAAACACTCAGCTTTGTTGTACATCTCAGGTGGCGCTAGTGGTAAAGAACACGCCTGCCAATGCAGGAGACAGCAGTTAGATCCCTGGGTAGCAAAGATCCCATCCTGGAGGAGGAAATGGCAACCCACTCCAATACTCTTGCCTGGGGAATCCCGTGGACAGAGGAGCCTGGTGGGCTACAGTCCACGGGGTCACACAGAGTCGGACACAACTGAGCAACTTCACATCTATGCTTTTTCTTGGTTGCCTTTGGCTATTTCAATCTGATGTCCCTTTTGGTGATCCTGCACACATATATGTCATCTGGATTTCTTTCTCATAACCCTTCATTATGGGCTTCCCTGGTGGCTCAGTGGTAAAGAACTGGCCTGCAGGAGATAAGAGTTCAGTCCCTGGGTCGGGAAAATCCCCTGGAGGAGGAAATGGCAGCCCACTCCAGCCTGGGAAATCCCATGGACAGAGCAGTCTGCTGGGCTACAGTCTGTGGGGTCACAGAGGGTCAGGCACGACTTAGCAACTGAACAAACGGATTAATGAGAATCGGTCCCAGAGAACTGAATGGAAGGGCTTTGGAAGGAAGGAGAAACGCTGAGATTTCCATGAGAATTCACATCCAGGACAGATGCAACGAGTCCCCCCCAGACCCCTCCACAGATTTCTGAATTGCTCTGCTGTTTAATTCAGGCAGGATATGACAAGACCCATGACGTTGCTGTGTTTTATTTGATGGCCCAAGGAATGCTGGAGAAGACTCTTGAGAGCTCTTTGCAGAGCAAGGGGATCAAACCATATTAAAAAGCAGAGACATCACTTTGCCTACAAATGTTCATCTGGTCAAGGCTGTGGTTTTTCCAGTAATCCTGCATGGATGTGAGTGTTGGACTATAAAGAAAGCTGATTACTGAAGAATTGATGCTTTTGAACTGTGGTGTTGGAGAAGACTCTTGATAGTCCCTTGGACTGCAAGGAGATCCAACCAGTCCATCCTAAAGGAAATCAGTCCAGAGTGTTCATTGGAAGGAGTGATGCTGAAGCTAAAACTCCAATACTTTGGCCACCTGATGTGAAGAGCTGACTGATTGGAAAAGACCCTGATGCTGGGAAAGATTGAAGGTGAGAGGAGAAGGGGACGACAGAGGATGAGATGGTTGATTGGCATCACTGACTCAATGGACGTGAGTCTGAGCAACCTCCGAGAGATGCTGAAGGACAGGGAAGCCTGGTGTGCTGCAGTCCATGGGGTCGCAAAGAATCAGACACAACTTAGTAACTGAACAACAACAACAATCTGATGGCCTGAAACTGCAGGGTAAAATCCACCTACAATGTCCAAGGGAGAGGAAAGAATTCTTTACAACAATGCTGAAAAGTGAAAGTGAAAGTCACTCAGTGGTGACCTACTTTTTGCGACCCGTATACAGTCCATGAAATTCTCTAGGCCAGAATACTGGAGTGGGTAGCCTTTCCCTTCTCCAGGGGAATCTTCTCAACCCATGGATCGAACCCAGATCTCCTGCATTGCAGGGAGATTCTTTACCAGCTGAGCTATCAGACCCAATTAAAATGCAAGATATCTCCTGTGTGTGCAGAGGACTGGGCTGAACATTGAGCTTACTCACTTAATGCCTGTTTCCTCTGGTTTCTCCAACTAGGAACTCTGTCTGCACGAGGCATTTGTCCAAAGTTATTTTGGTCTTCTACATAGGAAATTCAGTCAGGCAGAAGAGCGGAGACAGGAAAACATGAATTGTGTACACAAGCAGCCTTAGTCTTATTTCTTAAATAAAATCACTCATGTAAGGAGACTTCCCTGGTGGTCCATTGGTTAAGACTTCACCTTCCAGTGCAAGGGATGCTGGTTCAATCCATGGTTGGGGAACTAAGATCCTACATGCCTTGGTGCAACCAAGCCTGTGAGTTGCAATGAAGACCTAATGCAGCCAAATCAAGATTAAAAGAAAAAGGATCACTCGTGGAAGGGCATTTATCTCACAGGACATCTCAGCTCTGCACATTTTAACGTGTCTAATAGCCCGTGGTTGGCAAGAAATAGAGTGGGTATCATTATGGTTATTTAGTCACTAAGTCATCTCTGACTCTTTGCAACGCCAAGGACTATAGCCCACCAGGCTCCTCTGTCCATGGGGTTTTCCCAGGCAAGAATACTAGAGTGGGTTGCCATGTCCTCCTCCAGGGGATCTTCCTGACCCAGGGATCGAACCCGCATCTCCTGCATTAGCAGGTGGATTCTTTACCACTGAGCCACTGGGGAAGCCCAAATGTAAAGTCATTGGCCCTAAAAGTCAACAGCAGACTCTGGGGTCTCCTTAAGCTAAGATGAAATGGATGACAAGCTCACACTCACATCCTGCCTGAACTTGGAACCTCTGAGCTACCCGGCAAAACTCGGATGTTATGACCTCATTCAGGAGGATGCTGGAATAATTAAATGAGGTCATGATAATAGAACGTCCAACACATGGGGGCCCTTCAAGCATTGCTTTGATCAAAGAAAGAACCGTTTCCTTTCCAAGAAAGGAATTAGGAGTATTACTTTAAAAATTGATTATCAGCCATGTACTGTAGGATTCCAACTAAATGACATTCTGGGAAAGGCAGAACTATGGAGACAGTAAAAAGATCCATGCTTGCCAGGGGTTACAGAGGGAAGAAGGAGGAAGAGGTGGACCACAGGGGAATTTTGGGGGCAATGAAAGTACTCTGATACTGTAGTGTCATTACGCAAGGCCCCAAACCCATAGAATATACAGACATTTCACTTTATCTGTTTATATATCTCTTAGTACACATGCACATCTATCATCTATCATCTTTTTCTCCAACCATCCCATCCATGTTTCATCCATTCATCTGTTCAAATGTATCTATCAAAATCATCTGTTTAAATAAATGCTGGAGAGGGTGTGGAGAAAAGTTAACCCTCTTACACTGTTGGTGGGAATGCAAACTAGTACAGCCACTATGGAGAACAGTGTGGAGATTCCTTAAAATACTGGAAATAGAACTGCCACATGACCCAGCAATCCCACTGCTGGGCATACACACCGAGGAAACCAGAACTGAAAGAGACACGTGCACCCCAATGTTCATCGCAGCACTGTTTACAACAGCCAGGACATGGAAGCAACTTAGATGTCCATTGGCAGACGAATGGCTAAGAAAGCTATGGTACACATACACAATGGAATATTACTTGACTATTAAAAAGAATGCATTTGAATCAGTTCTAATGAGGTGGATAAAACTGGAGTCTGTTACACAGAGCAAAGTAAGTCAGAAAGAAAAACACCAATACAGTCTATTAATGCAAATATAGGGAATTTAGAAAGATCTGGTAACGATGACCCTGTATGTGAGACAGTGAAAGAGACACAGAGGTAGAGAACAGACTTTTGGACTCTGGGACAAGGCGAGGGTGGGGTGATCTGAGAGAATAGCATTGAAACATGTATATTACCATATGTGAAATAGATCGCCAGTCCAGGTTGGATGCATGAGACAGGGTGCTTGGGGCTGGTGCACTGGGATGACCCAGAGGGATGGGATGAGGAGGGTGGCGGGAGGAGGGTTCAGGATGGGGAACACATGTACACCCGTGGCTGATTCATGTCAATGTATGGCAAAAATCACTTCAGTCTTGTAATTAGCCTCCAATTAAAATAAATAATGTAAAAAATAATCTGTTTATTGTATCTATCATTTATGAGCTATCTATTCTATTTACCCAAACAATCATCCATCCATCTTTTCATGCACCCATCTATCTGTTCAAATTCATCTATCATCTATCCATGCATCTATCTATTATGTATCTATCTGCATGTCAATCTGTTTGTGTCTATGTATCTATCATCTATCTATGTGTCTATGTATATATCTAGCCATCTATTTATGTGTCTATGTATCTATCATCTATCTATGTGTCTATGTATATATCTAGCCATCTATTTATGTGTTTATGTATCTATCATCTATCTATGTGTCTATGTATATATCTAGCCATCTATTTATGTGT